>JASDQU010013874.1:0-19905 GCA_032191745.1 Picea mariana | reverse complement strand
TTTACTCTTGCTTCTTGTTATTGGGACCTTATATGATTCCAACTTTTAATTTCTATCTTGTCTTCTTTATCTTCTTGTGTTTTCTCTTTCTTCTCTGCGGGCGAGGTTTTCCCATGATCTTTCAATATCTTCTCAGTTTCCTATTGTTGATAACACCAAATTGTACAATTGATGCAGAACACTATTTTTATTTCTAATACCAACTTGTAAATATGGTTGATTTGGTTGAGGTTGAGACATTAGAATTCTAGTCTGTGAAACCAACCTTTTTGTTTTCCCCGGTATGGTTGCCAAAAATGTTGATGTTTAAATATGTTAAGGTCCAAACAACAACCTCACGAGGATAAAATATCCCCCTACTTTTTATATAGGTGGTACTCCTCTGTATTTTCTTAAATATAAATCTTGAATGTCTCAGGACCAAAATATTAAAATGGGGGAATACTGAATAGCAAAATCCAATCTTTATCATTCAATAAAAATATAAAATATTACTGATTGAAAATAATATACATTCTTAGCCCGGTGGTTTAACTCCAGTGGTTGAGTGTTTTGGTTACTATGAATGAGGTCTCGGGATCAAATCCCCGACCAATTATTGTCGATATTTTTTTATATTGTTGAACCTCACTCGATGTTTCCACTGGGTTAGGCCCGTAATTAGGCCGATGATTTACCTCGTTTACCATCCACGAAATCTGGGGAAGTACTCGGAGGGTTTCCCATGATTTATTCCATCGAATAATAATAATAATAATATGCATTCACGAAAGAATTCCTAAGAAGAGGACCAAGAATACCCACTCATTAAAATACAATATATGCATAAATATTATACATAAATAAATAACAATTGAAAGAAAAATAATATAATTCTCGCATCCATCACAGTATCATAATTTCGATCACATTCATTGAAAATAAAGATAAAGGTCCACAATTGAGATAAATTTAAAAGAGTTTTTTCGTTCAAAACAAGAAAGAATATGATAGGCAAACTTTAAATATCTTATGCTCAAAAATCAGAGTTAAGATATCATTAAAGTTTTAACCACAAAATAGTTCTCTAGGATTTTACAAAAATAAATATAGTCTTTAATAGTATGAAAATAAAAATGTATTCGTCCAGAATGGACTAGGATTTGGCTCATGTGGACCATAAAATTAAAGGGTGGAATAGGGTTGAGATTGAAAAGAAGACAGAGAGAAACGACCAGAAATGGTTTATGTTTTTCTTAGGAAAGATAAGACTTGACTGGATGACCCTTGAACGAGAAGAGAAAAGAATTGAGAAGGATGTAATCAGTTTACTCACTGTGATGGGTTTCTCTCTTTATATTTTCTTGTCGATGTTCCTTTTGTATTATCTTTGGTTGCAGTTACATGACTAGTACCAACCACCTGTGTTTGATATTCTTTAATTATTTTGATCAAATCTCGTTTTAACCAATTTTTTATGTATTCCCTCATATGTGCGATGACTATCTCCTGCCTGACTTTAATATCAAATAATGTGCTTTATGAATCTATAAACTCAGTTGAAAGTTGGTGCAATGTGTCTTCAATATCTTCATTTTTATTAACATAGATTACAAGCCAACTTTCGACTTCTTGTTCTGTGTACTCGGTCATACTATTAAAATTTTCTGCTGATACAACTTTCAATATCTCTAAGTTTTCTTCAAATTTCTCTCTTTTCGTAATCATAGAATTTAATATTAATTTTGGATCTCAAACTTCCCCAGTGGTTCCTGCCAATTCTAATTCAATCAAATTAAAATAAAATTTCACTTTTTTGACACTTAAGTGGGTGTGCTCATTTAACCATAGACAATATAGCAATATTGTCACCCAACCATAGGCACAAATTCCACCCCCGAGCACCTTGACCTTGACAGAGAATAATTCTAGTATCAAATCAATAGCCAACAAAGGCTAATGCACCAAGCAAAAATAACCAATACTGATAAAAAATTCCAACCCAGAAAGACTGAAATTACAAGTTTGCAGTAATTACAGTTGCAGCTACCCTCCAGACTTGCGCACTAGATATTTGCAGTGCGCACTACTGAATTTCTGCAGTTGCGATCTGTGTCTTTCTAATGAGCTCTGGTGTCCTGTATTTATAGTGCTCCTCCTTAGCTGTCTGGGCCGACTTCTCATTTTGGAGGCTAAAATCTCAAAATTAAATATTTCCTTTATTCGACTTGTCTTCTAAGGTTATGTCCAATGTTTTAGGGTTTCTTCTTGCTTCCCGTAATATTCTATTATTGTTAGGGTTACACGTGGAGGTTAATACCTCTCGCATCTACCATAATATCAACACTCCCTCCTAGCTATGGAGGTATTGAAAGCAAAGGTCTTGAGCACAAACATACCATTCAATTGGTAGCATCATCATAACCACACAGGCTATCTCATGTTTAGATCACGAGCACCATCATCACTATCAGTATCATCTGATAGCATAAACTACATCATCTCTCAAATCCATACTTCATCTGAGTAATCAGGCATGATGTTGAATAAGTCACTCACTCCACAGAGTGATACAAGAACCATTCTTCTAATCCGTACATATGTCCTAGAAGAATAACTATTCCAACAGATGTTGGAAGCCACGTCATGGGCTACAAGTACTATTCTTCTAATCCATACATGCGTCCTAGAAGAATAACTATTCCAACAAATGTTGGAAGCCACGCCATGGGCTGCAAGGACTATTCTTCTAATCCAGACATACGTCCTAGAAGAAAAAATGTCCTAGACCATTTTCCGTCTAGAGAATGTCTGTCCACCAGCACACTGACTATCCATCTATCTGATAATTATTTCCAACACTACTGATAGTCTACATGGAAATCAGAACAATCCCATTCAATAGAACACAAATGCGTTTATCCATAGTAGTACACAACTATTATCCAGTGGTACACAACCACACCAAGTAGCACACGGCTACTTAATCAGTGACACGTAGTCACAACCAGTGGAACAAATCCATCACAGTAGAATACATATACTGTCCAGAGACATACAGTCTCCATAGAAATCATATCATCTTATATCAACATGCATAAAACAATATCATGATATAAACTGAGTCATATGAGCCATTGTTCCACTCACATCTGTGAGATTTGGAAGAGCATCTACCCTCAGAAGGTAAAACATCAGCCATGGGCTATCTGGACTATTCTTATCAAGCATAGAAGAATAATTGTCCTTGATTTCTGAGCCTGGACCATTCACCTAACTGGGCCATTCCTCCAATACTAATCATAGTGCAACCTGGAGAGAATGAGTTCGCCCTAGGGAATGCATGTCCTTGATTGCTAAACCTGGACCATTCACCTAACTGGGCCATTCCTCTGGCACTAATCATAGTGAAACCTAGATAGAATGATTCTGCCCTAGGGAATGACTGTCTGGACCATTTCCTAATGGAAATGATTGCCCTGCACCAACCTCCAAAACAGACCATTCTTCAAAACTACTCACAACTATGAACTTCGAAAGAATGATTGCCCAGTGAGGCGGACCATTCTACTTAACCACTACTCATGGTGACTGCCAAGAAGAATGATTTTCCTAGACCATTCCCCCACATTAACCACAAGGAGAATCGATGTCTATGGTACATCAGCAATCTATCAAACCATTTTCATTACGAAAATGATTGTCTGATCTGGACCATTTTCCAAACTGGAAAATGCTTGTCCGTCGGAAATCTCAAACCACTTTCTGAACTAGAAAGGAACTTCTCGTGCTGGACCATTTTTCAAACTAAAAATGACTATCCATAAATCAATAACATATAAGTTCTCCCTCCCAACCTGGGAGTAATATCTTCCTTTTTCAATAAGGAATTTGTTTCCATGAGCCCCAGCTTGTTTCTTGAATATGCAAACTTTTCATCTTGGGAAAAGGCTTTACCAAAATATATTTTATCTTCTCAACTATGGAGATATATTGGAGAACCACTTCTTTTTTCTTAACTTCATCATAGAGAATATAATGCTTGATCTCAATGTACTTCGATCTGTCATGGAACATTGGTTTTATCCAAAGGCTTCATATAGCTCTAATCATTACAATATATCATGGTTGAATTCAACACTTATGTTTCCTGCTAGCTCATAACATTGTGGCAAGGCTCAAACTTAAACATATCCAAGTAGCACTTATTCTGTCATCATGAGATTTTTCCATGGATTAGCAAGCTATCATCCCAGACTTCTGAGTAACTATTCTGATACACCATCTCTATCATAGAATGTTTTCACCACGCTTTTGATGTATATGAGATACTCTTCATCAAGTTGTTTGAATCCATACAAGGTCTTCTTATATCTGCATACATGAGTCTCTTTCTGGTATAATCTTCTTTCTCACTTGCTTTATTGGGAAGAACAATTTTTTACATGTAAATTCCAATCCATGGATACTACAAGAGGTATATCTGGTTTACTAGAACAAGTTGTTGTCATAGTCTTCTCCCTCATTCTGGAAGAATATCTGAATCTTGCAATGATTCCATTCATAATTCTTTTTGACATTTTCTTACATACATTGTTCTTTATCATAACTTCCATTTCTTCTGCTCGACTGCTTCTTAGTGGGTTCAAACCAAGTTGGTAGTCTTGTGATTGTCGGTATAATAACTGGTTGTTCTTATTTTTCTTTCTTTCTTGGAATCTTCATGTTCTTCCTCATGTCTCCCTTTAGCTCTTGGGTCCATGGGGTATTCTATATGCCCTGAAGATTCCATCTTCTTCCTTTCATCATAGGATCATGGATGTAGATGGACAACCAAGGATACTTTAAGGCTTCTTTTCGAAGAAGACTTCTTCTAGAGTCAAATTGAACACGTGTCGCTTATAATGGCTGCTACTTTCAATTGGAACATGGACAGATACTTCATAATCCTCAATGGATCATATCATTTAGGATTAGATCCCTCCTAATCCTTGCTTCATGCATGAATGCAATCTCTTCTTTTGGAATTGTGTAATAATCTCCCTCCATCTAAGAGATTCCACGCTTTTGTGTGCATCCTTATTGCCTTCTGCAAAGTGTCACAAGTCTTTTTCTAATTTCCTCTTGATTGTTGACTTCTTTCTGTTTTGACTTCTTATGGGTTTCTTCAAGTTTTATTTTGATTTCTTCTTATCTTGCAGTTGTTACTTATGTAATAGCTTCCACAGGAATCGTTACCAAAGATTGTCAGCATACTTCATCTTTTCATGTGTATTGTTTGACTTGTAGTCATCATGATAGAAATCTGTATCCTTTTATTCTTCCATAAGTATTGTTTCCCTTGAACATATTTTCTTCTAATAAATAGATATACATGATGTGTACAGGAACTATGTAAACATTCTATATACAAGAGCTTTGAAGAATCTTGTTACCTTGACTTAGAAGAAGAAGTTTGTTTTATCCTGCTTGACTTTCTTTGAGGGTTCCCTTTCTTCGGCAACTGTTGCTTCGTTTGTTTCCTTCCTTTTCTTTAACTCGGGACAGTGGTTCCTGTAGTGACCATATTTTCGATAGTTGAAGCATTGTATCATTGACATGTCCTTTTCTTGATTTGGTTTCTTCCTTGAGCCAAACTTCTTCTTATTCCTAAAATTCTTGAACTTTGCTTTGAAAGCTTTATCATCGTATTTATTTTGGGATTTCTCTTTTGCGTTAATCCTTGATTCTTCTTGTGCACAACAAGTCCAAAGTTTTTCAAATGTGGGATACTCCTTTCTTGTGTTCATGCTTGTGGCAAATGCATCCCATGTCTTGGGAAGACCATTGAGTATTATATTTACCAGTTCCTTCTCTGAAATGATTTCTTCAATAGCTTGTAGTTGATCTCTTAACTGAGAGATTCTCACAAGGTATGATGTTATGTTGTCATCATCGTTCATTTTCATGTCACGTAGCTCATTCTTTAGACCCATTACTTGTCCAATGTTTCTGACTGAGAAGAGGTTAGTTAGGGCATCATACATCTTCTTAGATGAGTCAAGATGAGAGATATAGGGTATCAAGTGGTCTTTTACAAAGTCCACTATGATACTCATGGAATTGATGTCATTGTCTTTGAACTTCTCCATAACTACAACGTTCTGAGGTTCCTTCTCTCTTCCTTCTTCAAAATGTGGTTCCACGATCTTTCCTTTCACGATATTCAACACTTTATTCTTGGAAAGGATGAGATCAATCATTGTCTTCCATGCTCTGAAGTTAGAAGCTCCTTCTAACTTGTTTTCTGACTTCATAGAGTAAGTCATGACTTCTTTGACTTGGTCAACCTTTGATTTTGACTTGGTCAACCTTTTGACTTTGACCAAAAACTCAAACTTGACATCTTAGCTTGCTGAGAGTACCAGGAGGTGCACTAGGCTATACAGAAATTAGGTCAATCTCTTCACTTAAGGTGCCTCGACAAGAGGTTTAGGGTTTCGTTGCTGTAGCAAAAAAATTGACTGCAACTACAACTGTAACTGAGAAAAAATCCTCCCAATATATCTTCCAACGGTTAGACTATCTAAAGATAGTGTGGGCCCATAACTTGTTAGAAAAGTGGGTGTGCTCGTTTAACCATAGACAATATAGCAATATTGTCACCCAACCATAGGCACAAATTCCACCCTTGAGCACCTTGACCTTGACAGAGAAGAATTCTGGTAATAAATCAATAGCCAACCAAGGCTAATGCACCAAGCAAAGATAACCAAGATTGATCAAAAAGTCCAACCCAGAAAGACCGAAATTACAGATTTGCAGTAACTGCAGCTGCAGCTACCCTCCATACTTGCGCACTAGATTTCTACAGTCTACACTACTAAATTTTTGCAGTTTTGAGCTATGTCTTTCAAATGAGCTCTGGCGTCATGTATTTATACTGCTCCTCCTTAGTTGTCTGGGCCGACTTCTCATTCTATAGGCTAAAAACTCAATATTAAATATTTCCTTTAGTCAACTTGTCTTCTAGGGTTATGTCCAATGCTTTAGGGTTTCTTCTTTCTTCCTGGAATATTCTATTCTTTTCAGGGTTACATGTGGAGGTTAATACCTCCTGCAACTACCATAATATGAACACAATCAACCAATATTTATTTTAAAAGATTTATTCTCTTGATCCAACATGCTTTTAATTGTTTTGTGCGAGTGGGGGATGGTAAATCTTCTTCTTTTATTTTTAGTTCACTCATACTAGAAACCTTTAAAGCATATTTAGTAACATAATCTTTATAGAAACTCTCATCGTTTTCTAGATCTTCATGAAGATATTGCTTCAGATTTTTAATTCTGGAACCCAAAGAAAAAAAATTGATTTCCAAATACCATGCCTCTAGAATGAGAGACATTCCCTTCTTTATATTCTCCCCAACATATCGTCTGACTGCAGCAAGAAAACTTGATGTTCCCCTTAATTTCAAAATTGAATCTGGTGTTCCATCAGAGATCTTCTAGGGCTTAACTGTTGAAATCGAACTGGAAAATATTCGTAGTGGCATCAGGGAATTTTCCAGTTCTTTAATCCTTTCTTTTAAATTGGCATTTTTAGCCTCCATATCATCAACTGACACTTCCAAGGAATCACTTGTAGCTCTATGAATCCTCGCAATTCTTGATGGTGGGACTTCGTTCAGGTTAAATTCTGAATTTGTCTTTCCTTGAACTTTTTTTTAATTTTGAATTAGTTCTTTCAAAGACTAATTTCTTTGAGTCTTTATCAAATAGAGCACTATGAAGACTTAAAGATTCTTCTTCATAGAATATCGGTTCTTGTCTCAACAATCCCGCTGCAACTTCTTTATTCCTCATCTAGAAACTCTATATCTTCGATTTCCACATCCAAATATGTGTCCTCAAAGGAATATTCGTCTTCAAGTACAACCTCACCTACTTCTTGTTGATTTGTCTATATTTTTATTTTACTATTTATGGTGAGCTTATGAGGCCTTTCAATATTCCTTTTAGGAGGATCATGGTCATCTCCATCACCATAATTTTCAGTTAAATATTTCTTCTACTCTTGTGTTACAAGTTCAGGGTTTTGGTTGGTTGTGCCACTTCTTTGAGAAGTATTTTGAGACTATGTGCTTCTTTCGTTTACAACCTTCTCATGTTGTCTATGTGTTTCATTAGTGATAATAACAGTTTCAATATCTCCAATTGGATCTGCTTCAGGTTTCTTTCTGTTGAAGTTTTCATAAGTTAGGTTAAGCATGTAGTTCATTTAATTTCATCATGTCTTAACCATAAACAAGAATGTTGCAGCAACCAAGATCACAAGAATAAACACCATGCATAAGAACACAAGATATATCCTGGGAAACCCTTCTCAAACAAGGGATAAAAACCCAGCCAAATCCTTTGCTATATTCTTCAAGAAAAAGACCTTTCACCACCAAGAATGACTTAGCACACAAGAGGGTGCTTAAGCCCTATAACACTAGCGTCCAAGAGAGGTGCACACCTTTGCCAAAGAGAAGTACTTGCTGAAATTTCCAAAACATATGAGAAGGATATGATTCTACAATGGAGAATCATCTCCTACGTATATTAGACTTTGACTAATTAACAAGGGCTTCTATTGGCACAACAGGGCCGACCTCTCTAAGTCAAATGTACTTATTATTATATTTATTATTATTATAATTAATATTCACAATATTAATTATCTTGTTTATGTTAATCATATTAACATAGGGCCAACCTGTACCCTTTACACAATAACTAGGGTTACAGGTAGGTCTGACTCTTGAACAATATATAGCAAAGGATCGGATACACCCACTAGTGCTCATCCACTAGGGGCACATCCATATGGATTCCATGGACCTGTTTCACTACATTACACAAATGAACCAGGTCTTCACATGTTCAACTGTGCTCATCCACAGGCACATCCACTCTACAGATCTTCTTTCCCACTGCCACCAACAGGAGAATCATCTGGAATCTTCTCGTCAACTATGTTGCTCGGAGGAGGCCATCACACCATCTTTATTTATGTTCACATGATGATTTTCCAAACACTTTTGGGATTTCCCACGTTCACCTTGTGCTCAGCCACAGGCACATTCTAACTCAATATATTGTTTTTCACCCAGATAATCATCTGGAGTTCTTCTCACGCATGTCATGGAGGAGGTCATCTCTATATTCATGAATCAGTCCCAGGCAGGAACCAAGAACCCTTCATAGGGGATTTCTCTTAGGTTTGTAAACTGAGAGAAAGGATTCACATAGTTGTTATGTTCCACATCTCACATGTTTGTAAGTTGGAGGATGTCTCCCATAGTTGTATTCATCAACACTCCCTCTTAGCTAGGGAGGCATTCTTTATCATGCCAAGTCTCACACAGATGAATTTTAAATTTTGTCTTGGCTGGAGTTATTGACACTCCCTCTCAACTAGGGGGGCATTCTTCATGAATTTAATTTGGTGAAGATATCTGCAATTTTCTCATGTGTAGGAAGGTACTACATGAGTACGATTTTCCTCTGCATCTTATCTATGAAATAAGGATGTTTCATCTCATTGTATTTCAATCCATCAGGAAACACTCGATTCTCAAGGAGCTTTTACTCACGACTTTTGGTCATCATCATGGGATCCATCTCATGGTCAATTAAATCTATTAGAAGCTTGTGAAGCCACATTGCTTTGCACACTTGATGCTTATATACTCTACCTCTGTGGTACTCAAGGCCACAAAGTTTTGTTTTCTGTTGCATCAGGAAACCATGGAAAAATTCACAGTAGAACATCAATTGGATGTGTTCTTTCTTTCCACTATACTTTCTTCTCAATCTGAATCGGTATATCCTGCAAACTTAGTTTCACACTAGAGGCATATCTCAGGCCATATCCAATTATGCCTTGTATATATCTCAATACATGTTTTGTTGTTGTCTAGTGAGTTTGTCTTGGTTGACTCATGAAATGACTAGGCACATTCATTGCTTGGTATGAATTCATTCTAGTGTTAACCAGATACATTAGTGATCCAATCAGTTGTGGATCAGTCTCGTCTCCAACATTGTATAGGTTTGGATCAGCAACACTCTTTCTGAAATCCAAACTCATCAAGAATCTATGTATCTAATATAGTTTCCAACTCATGGATGGTAGTACAAATGGAAGTGTATCGATTCATTGGGTCAAGTGTCTCATCATAGACAACTCCCTCTGTTTATGAGAAACCTTTGTCTATGGATCTTGTTTGTATTTCTTGATACTTCCATCAGTTGCATGCTTTTTCTTATAGATCCACTTGGAAGTTACCACATACTTCCCTTTCTGGTCCTTGAATAATATCTTATGCATGATTCTTTAATACATATTGGTTTTCTTCTGTTATGGCATATTTCCATACCGGTTCTCTTGTTGCTTCTCTAAGACAAGGAGTCTCAGCATTAATGAAGTGGCTCATGACTGAAGGATAGCTCGAAAATCTCTTTTTCTTTTTTCAGAATGTGTCTTAAGAGGATTGTATGTTTCTCTGCCTCTTGCAGAGTGAGTCTAGGTAGGCATTTTATGCCTTACTTCAATATCTCTGAACATATCAACTGGAGATCCTGGATAAGCTGGAGTAATGTTTGTCTCCCTCTGAATTGTTGAAGGGGGAGAAGGTATTGTCTCACTGTCAATATCCATCTGAGATTCTCTGGTTCTTTGAAAAACTATCTCTTCTTCAAGGACAACGTCTTTGCTTGTCTCAATTTGTCTCTTACTAGAGATGTCTTTGAAGATTCATTATATCCTTTCTTCCTAAAGGATATAGCTTGGACTTCTTCTTTTTGGGTACATGAATGTATATGGTCATGTGCATAGTCTGCTTCATATCTCATCTAATATGTTTCCTTCTGCAACCTTCATTATAGCTTCCTCAAGGTTATCACCTGTGACTTGAACAAGGTCAACAAGACAACAAGCAAGAATAATACTCTTTTGATAATAGTAGATAAAACAAAAACATGAATAATCATTACAGTAGCTCCTTTAGAGATATCACTTGTGACCTGTCTGAAGCAAAGATCAAAAGTAAGAAATACAATACGAAATGAGGTCAACGCTCTTCTAGTGTTGTGATCAAACATTCCTTCATGGTAACCTGGGATCAACACAAGAGGTTTCTCCTAGAGGATATGTTAGTTGTATATGTTACATTAAGTATTTATCTCAATATGCTCACATGCTACCAAGTATAATACTTTACAAAGACTTCTACCTCAACTATAGTGTTTACTTGTAAGGGGTAGTAATCAACTTTGTAACTTTGAATCTTATCAGCTTAATTAATCAAACCTGGAACCTGGAGTCTTGTCCTCAAGAATGAGTGTGTGCTGTTTTTCTTCTAAGTCTCCTTCACTCAAGATGACAAGTGCTTTCTTCAACCTGTCTTTTGTACTAGGACAATATGTTATCTTGACAGAAGGTTGGGTTAGAGAATAAAATCTATGATCTCAACTTTAATCCATCTAATACCTTGACTTTAATTTTGACCAAAGGTTGGTATGATGGTCATAACTTCAATATGCAACCTAGATCAAAATAATGTCATAATAAATATATGGATATCAGAATAATCAAACCTGGGTTGTAATATTCCTCTGAATGTGTTGGATCTTGAGATCCTTGTGGATCTATGGCAAGAGATCCCTTCTCCTGCAAATACCCTTTAAATATTTAACAGTTAAACATATGTGAGTGCATACCTCTGATAGCATTTGCAGGTAGTGGCACCATTTGGTAGCAGCGGTAATAATTACCAACTCTTAAGAATTTCAAGGGTGACTGCAACTGGTACTACCGTTGATACTTCAACTGATACTAAAACTGCAACTGCAACTTAGGGTTTTATGAGGAAACCCTAATTTTTCAAACTTCAAAATTTTAAATTATGATCCAGTGGTTAGATGCATTGAACTGAGGCGAGTATGTTGGTACAGTCAGATTTATGAAAATCCAAATTTTGCCCCCTCAAACTTGACCAGCGGATTTCTGGACTAGTGCTTCTGGTTTTCGGGTACTTCTAGATTTTTGGTACTTATGGTACTTCTGGTACTGGTGAAAACTAGGATCTCACTTTTCGGGAAATATACCCACTAAAAAGGTGTGCCGAAGGTGCCAAAGAGTTCTTTGGGTTAGGGCGCACTTTTCTAGATGGTTTTGAGGCTGAAAATATTCTTCAATAAAAAGCCCTAATTTTCTTGTACGGAAACAATGATGTTTTTCCTTTTTCTTGTGAAAGAAGCTTGTGCAATGGGTTCTTTCAAGACCTATCCTCTGATACCATGTTGAAGTTTTCATAAGCTAGGTTAAGCATGTAGTTCATTTAATTTCATCATGTCTTAACCATAAACAAGAATGTTGCAGCAACCAAGATCACAAGAAGAAACACCATGCACAAGAACACAAGATATATCCTGGGAAACCCTTCTCAAACAATGGAGAAAAACCCAGCCAAATCCTTTACTATATTCTTCAAGAGAAATACCTTTCACCACCAAGAATGACTTATCAGCAAGAGGGTTCTTAAGCC
This sequence comes from Picea mariana, assembly GCA_032191745.1. Classification (NCBI taxonomy): domain Eukaryota; kingdom Viridiplantae; phylum Streptophyta; class Pinopsida; order Pinales; family Pinaceae; genus Picea; species Picea mariana. The sequence goes on along the minus strand of JASDQU010013874.1, from coordinate 7,348 downwards.
CTAGAACACTAGCACCCAAGANAAAGAGAAGTACTTGCTGAAATTTCCAAAACATATGAGAAGGATATGATTCTACAATGGAGAATCATCTCCTACTTATATTAGACTTTGACTAATTAAAAATGGATTCTATTGGAACAACAGGGTCGACCTCTCTAAGTCAAATATACTTATTATTATATTTATTATTATAATAATTAATATTCACAATATTAATTATCTTGTTTATGTTAATCATATTAACATAGGGCCGACCTATACCCTTTACACAATAACTAGGGTTACAGGTAGGTCTGACTCTTGAACAATATATAGCAAAGGATCAGATACACCTACTAGTGCTCATCCACTAGGGGCACATCCATAGGGATGCCATGGACCTGTTTCACTGCATTACACAGATGAACCAAGTCTTCACACGTTCACATGTGCTCGTCCACAGGCACGTCCACTCTACAGATCTGCTTTCCCACTGCCACCAACAGGAGAATCATCTGGAGTCTTCGCGTCAACTCTGTTGCTCAGAGGAGGCCATCACATCATCTTTATTTATGTTCACATGATGATTTGCCCAGCACTTTTGGGATTTCCCACGTTCACCTTGTGCTCAGCCACAGGCACATCCTAACTCAACAGATCATTTTTCACCCAGATAATCATCTGGATTTCTTCTCACTCACGTCATGGAGGAGGTCATCTCTGCGTTCCTAACTCTGTCCCAGGCAAGAACCACGAACCCTTCATAGGGGATTTCTCTCAGTTTTGTAAGCTGAGAGAAAGGCTTCACATAGCTGTTATGTTCCACATCTCACAGGTTTGTAAGCTAGAGGATGTCTCCCATAGCTGCATTCATCAACAATGTCCATTGTCTTCTTCTTCTCCAAATAAATAGGTATTTGCATAGGATACACTGAAACCCGTAGAAAACATGTGATTCATGAAATATTGATTAGGGTCAAACCCTTTAATTTCATTTGCAACCTTTAAATTGTACTGATCAAACTCACTTTTAAATTGTACTGATCAAACTGGACTGCATACTCATCAGTTTTTGAAGCATTTTTTTAATGTTATTTCACCAATTTTCCATGGTAAGGAAATGAATTGTTTTTTATTCCTTTCATAAAAGAAATGGGCCCAAAATATGTATTGTCTGCAAACTTTTATTACAAATATCATATTTGGTACATAAAATGGAAGATAAATTGGGCTTTCTCGGGAACAGTAACTCTTGATGACACTATAATGTTCCATTGCTTCAAAACTTCTCTTCTTATCCAGAAACGTGGCCACTTCTAGAGAAAGTCTTGAAGTACCAGGTCCAAACATGAGTTTCTTAAAAGAAGAAACGAATGAACCATACACTTCATAGAAATGATACATGGCCTTTTGTTTCCACAAAGTTGGGTACCACGTGTTAATTGGGTCTATCTTGTAGTTGATTTTTTTGCTAAATGTAATCATTTGAATACATGATAGTATGTGATGGAAAAGATTAAATATGTAGACATGTAGAACTTCTTATTCTTCCTAGAATTTGATAATTGGAAAGATTATTTCACCAAAAATAATTTTCGACCAGACAAAAATTGCTTTCTCATGGATAGAAAAATATAAATATACAAAACTAAATGAGGAAGTATAGCAATTGATTATTGTCCAACAACCCTAGCAAAGAGCCATGCTATTTCTTGATATGGTTTTTTTAACTGATTGACCTGTATGGTTGATAAATATTCTGGAATTGTTGTCGGGTCTTCCATATATTGCTACAAAAGGTCCCAACCACCATTTCTAGCTTTCAAGAACTCTTTGGCTTTGTCAACTTTAAAATTTATCTTTGGCACTGGTAACCTAAACATTTTCTTGAAAGTTGAAGGTGCCAGAGAAATTGGGGATTGTCCTTGCAACTGAATATTTCTTTGTTTTTTCTCGTATTTATCTATACACCATGAAACCAGCTCCATAGCATAAAAAACCTCTAGAAAACACCCTGTTTTGGAAATTCCTGATGTCCAAATATCATTAGCATTTCTTTCTAGAAGCGACAATGTAGAACAGTATTTGTTTGCTCTAGACCAGTGAAATTTTGGATCTTCTCGTTCGAAAGTATTAAGAGTATCTCCACAAAAGCTCTCTTTCCTTATGGTCGTCATGCTTAAGGAGTTGGTGGACTATGTACAATCTTTTGGAACGTTAATATCGAAGAAAATATTTTCCTATAATATACATTAAACCTCTTTTTTCGAAAAGATGATTAGAGTAAATTTAATTTGAATTTATTGAGAACGGTCTCGAGAAATTCACCATTAATAATGGTCCTTTGATACTTAACCACTTGTTATTTCCTATAGGATTTGAATTTAATATTACTCAGAGAATGTGACAAGAAGAAAAAAGTATTCACCATGGAGTGGTGGAGATATGGATGTAAAGGAAGAGATAATGGGGTAATTTTGAACCTACGACCCCATGATAAAATCTCACAAAATGACTAAGTATCACAAAGCGAATGGACGGAGGGGAAGGAACAAGATTTTTAAGGAATTGTGATGTGATCTTCGCTTTCGTGATAAAGGTTGAACTGGCTAAGTATTGAAGTGTTAAGAGATAAATGAAATCTAAAGAAATAACTAAGTATCATGAAGCAGAAGGACAGACTAATCGTCATGACATAAATGAATAAACTCAACCTGCAGTGAAAATTAGAAAAAGTTCTAAGTATGGTACAAAATGAGGATGGTTGAATGAGACAGTGTTTTTTGGTGACGACTGAATTTTGGACTTGCAAGATAATACGTGATGAACCCGTGAAATACTTCAAAATAAGCTAAATATTAGTGCATTATGGTTATGGAGAAACACAATAGCGCACTTTGGAGGAGGCGGAAGTTATAACAAGACTCGTGAATCTATGATAAAGTGGAAAATTTGTTAAGTGTAGGAATGAGATATGCTAGAGAGAGAGTTATAAATGACTAAGCATATTTTAGAATCAACGATACTATACAGGCTTGTTTATGTGGATTGGGATACCCCCCTGTGGCTTCAAGGAGCTAGCCTAAAGTGAAGGGGAAACTATGCTAAGGTGAAAGTGGTGTGTTTATCATGTTGTGCTTACCCCTATTAGAACCTCTACAAAGGTTTCTAGTTTGGGTTGTAACATTTTTTGGCACCATTGTTGGGGACATCCTTCTTGGTTTGTTTATGGATGCGACATTATTCATGCCAAGCTTGAAACATTTTCTTGCATCCCTGGGTTGTGGGTAAGTTTCATTGTATGTGTATCTTGATGGGATTATTGTTATTTCTAACTTGATTTGTCTCATCTGGCAACTCCACTCAAAGAAAATATAAAGAGGTAAATTGCAAGAGGTAATTACCATAAAGAAAGATTGAAAGGTAACTTGGGATTGATTTAAAGCATAGGCAAGCTATCTATGAACCCAAATTCTCATAATTCTCAAGTTATAATGGCGACTCCACATCTTTGGTATTTGTATGATTGATATAAAATTCTCTAATATTAATAAATCGTCACTTTGTATGTTTCAAATATGGCCTCTAACGAAGAAAGTTTTTGGAAAGTTTTGTTTGATCCTTTGTATTTTGTAGGTGTTATGTTGTGTTCAGGTGAGCTTCATTTTTATGCATGGATTACTCAAGTCCTAGTGTTTAATGGAAATCCTTGGTTGGCTTCAAGACACCTTGCATATTTCATGTATTATGTGGTAGAGAATTGTAATACTCCTAGGTTGAACCCCAATTGTAATGTAAATGTAAATGTACATATAGGTCAGTGAGTCGTTGGTGCACAATTTTTTGGTACAGTTAGCACGCGTGCACCAAGGAAAGAGTGTGCACTCGTTTCATAGCTTTGTGTGCACCTGAGTAGGTGGGCGAGGATTGTTGTGCGTGTGAATCAAGGGAAGAGTGTGTTCTCGTTTCATGTCTTTGCGCACACTTGGGTAAGTGTGCAAGGGTCACTTCAAAGTGTGTGTCGGACCGTGTTTGTAGCCGAGATATTTTTGGAGTCGGGGAGCCTTTTTGTATATGTATATTGAAGCCAAAGTTCTTGTGTGGTTATTAGGCTGGGGATCCTGGATTGCGACAAAGGCCAGTGCACCTATTTTTGTAAAATGTAAATGCACTCAAATATTAATAAAAATATATCATCGCGCGCAGATCAATCAAACAAAAAGATATGAGGGAATAAAACTCCACTAGAATGGGAAAGGGGTGTGAAGCTTAAAGGGAATATTTAAATAATATTTCCAAAAGTGTAATTATGGGATATGTATTTATCCTAAGTTTCTAAGGAATGGGAACAAGTCACCAAGTGGAGCTAAGTTATCTCTTAAGGTGACAAGTGTCCAGTTATAAGCATGCAAATATATTGTTGGGCCTTAGTGTATTTCGGGGGGGGTATTTTCACCCATTTCGAGATCATGCAGACCAACTTTCCTCTCCTAAGAATCCACATCTTATTGTAACGTGTTGCCATCATTTAACCATGTTCTTAGGAAGGCATGTGTTTTATTGAAGAAGCAAGTCGCCAGGCCTGTGTTTGTCGAAGAAGCGGGTTGTCAGGCCCGTTTTTGTCGAAGAAGCGGCTTGTCAAACCCATGTTTTTCAAAGAAGTGGGTTGTCAGGCCCATAAGAACTCTATCCGTGTGAGAGAACTACTGGGAATTCTTTTCCCAAGGTGCACAGTTGTAGCTACATGGCTCTGAGACTTCCTGTCAAGCATGTTGTTGAAGCCTTGGAAGGGAAGTGGGGCAGCCCAAGGACTATTGAGAAGAGAAGGGGCACACTTCCTAGGGTGGGACATGCATGTGGGGAATGAGGGACTGTAGTTTGTTTGTTGGGGCTGGCACCTTTGTCTGAGTGTTTTGACTGTTGATAGACCTTAGATTGGCTTAGGAATCATTTAACTTGGTGGAGTTTAAGCCCTAGCTTGGGGGTGGCCTGCTACTGAGACTTTGAGTGGAATATTCTATGGCTATGAGGAATGTTTGAGGTCTACACGTAGTTGGTGGATTACAAAAAAATATAAGTGTCTTCTTATGTGTGTTATCCTCTGAGTGATGTCCATAAAGATGTTAAATATATTATGTGTTACAGTTGTATATATATTTATGCATGGGTTGTATATGTTGTAGAACTACATGTTTGTTGCATATGCAGAGCATGGGCCATGATAGTTTATATGTGTTTATATATTGTTTAACAAGTGACTGCTTATGTTATTTATGTTATGGAACTGATACATAATTATGTTGGTTGTGCATATATTGTTAGTTCTGCATAATTTTCACAGATGTAGAGCATGGTAGTTTAAGTGTTCCCATTAAATAATTTTGTGATAATGGTCATGGGATTCTGAGGCAAGGCCTAAAGCATCGCGTGTGCATAGTGGTGTCAGTCTACGAGTGTGAATGGGACAAACCCCGCGTGTGGCATAAGGAATGGTTACACGCATAGTTGTATTATGAGGTTTTTTTTTTGTATTAGTAGTTATCTATTAAGTAACTTCAGCATTAATCATATGGGTTCTAGCACGAATCTATAAATGTCATGTGTGTTGAGGATAATCGACGTGGTCGACACAATGATGGTTGAGCATGCAAAGTTTCTATGACATATTTTTTGTGCGTGGTGCGAGACCGGCTTGCACACACTAGGAAACCATAGTTGCACGTAGAACAAGACCAGTTGTGCGTTATTGGTTTCAATGAGTTGCTTCTGCAGAAGAAAGCTTTGATATCATAGCTTTATCTAATGAGTTTGTAGTAGTGAAGACGTCAGTGGTATCAGGGCAGAGCAAAGGATGTAACAGAGTGGTATAAGAGCTCTTGGTTCAACATTGGACTTGAATGGGTTGGAAATCCACATGAAGTTGGTGAGACATGCATTTTTATGATGGTTGCGGGGTCGCAAGTTGAAAATAGGGAAAAAAACAGTTGAGTGAAGAAAGTACTCTCGTGCGCTAAGTATTGGTGTGTAGTGCGTGCACGTGGAATATTGGTGTAGCGTGGAATAGAATTGGAGATGCGCATTGAGTATTGGGTGCAAGAGGGTGCACGGTAAATGTTGGTGTGACGCAGAGCAAAGATGTAATTGTGTAGAATATTGGTGCATGACACAAAAGTTGTGCACACTAGATAATGATGTGCAGAACCCAAAAGTTGAGTGTTCTAAATATTAGTGTCCGATATAAAAGTTGTGTGCACTTGTAACATCCCACTCCACTGAGTACACTTTCTAACTTGGGATAATGGGATGAAGAGAGGGTGGTGCAGTCCAAATTGTTGCTCTCTCTGTAAATGCAATTTTGAGTCAGTACAACACCTATTCATTGAATTCCCATATGGTCAGTCGGTTTGGAGCGTCATCGAAAAATATTTAATCCTTAGTGGTATGTGACTAGGAGATATGTTATCAACATGGTTTAAAAGGTGGAAAGAAAACCTAGGAATCCAAGTTTACATATCTTTTCCTTTTTTCTTTGTTTACTTTCTCTCATGGGATCGTAATAGTGCCATCTTCCAAAATATTTTCATTCCAGTAGGACTGTTGGTTGGACTAGTTATCAAGCTTGTGGGTGAATACAAAACAGTTCAGAAAGAGAAAAAACTCATAACTTGGATCATGCCACCGATTCAGGAAGGGGTGTTGTGGGATTTTTCCGATGGGGCCTGTTAGGGACACCCTGCAAATTGTGGTGTTGGGGAAAATTTATTTATCAACAAAAATCATCATTACATAATCCACTACACTCCAGGCCTGGGCACTAATAATAAAGTGGAGTTATCGGCTCTTTGGGCTTTGTTGTTTCAAGCAAATTTCTTAGAAATATGCAAACTTCAAGTTTTCAGTGACTCTCGGATGGCAATAGATTGGATAAATGGATCAGCTTGTTGTCGGGTCAATAGACTTCACCTCTCTTGAGACAAATAAGAGACTTCACCGCAAAAATGGATTGGCTCACCTGTAAGCACATCATGTGCAAACTAAATGAAGAGGCTGACATGCTTTCCAAGGAGGCATTCAAGATGGACAATGGGGCTTTTGTTGTAAAGGAGTTTCACTAAGATCATTTATCAACGAGATTATCCTCTGATTATAAGCTCTCTTTTTATGTAATAAGTTTTGTGTTATTTTTTTAATTGTCAGTGATGAATCCTCTTGAAAAGAGAAGGTATGAAAGACATTGATGGGAAGTGATTTTTGTAAGACAGTTCATGAATTGTAATGAGTGAATAGTTGATGGACAGTTTAGCTACACTATTGAACGGTAATATGTATATTTCTTTTTCATGAAATATAAGTTTTTTTCATTCTCTCA
>JASDQU010013873.1:105454-128102 GCA_032191745.1 Picea mariana | reverse complement strand
CTGAGGACTTTGCAAATTTATTGAACTTATTGAGAATCCATCTAGAACATGTTGTGACCAACATCCTTTGTTATTGTAGAATTATTTACACTACCTACACTACCTTTCTCACACCATGTGTCTTGGGTCCCGGGGAGATTCATTTGTCACAAATTCAAGAACTAGAAACCCTTTCCTATGCTCAAATTAACATATTATAGAATCCCAAGAGGAAAAAAATGAAAGGATGAACTGAGTCGAAAACTAACGTTGACTTGAAATCACATGTTTTTTTGTGTACTAATTAACCACTAGGGAGGAAGTTCCCTAGATAGCTTCTAATCAAAAAACAAAATCCCAAATACAAACCAAAAGGTGATGTAATTTCTTACCTAGTCAGAAATATTGTCATGCCCCCTACACCTTTCTAATGGTAATTCCATTACCCCACCATGAACCAAAGACATAAGAAACCACTTGAGATAAGCATGCAAATTCAAGGCATGGAGCATGTGAATGAGGGACTTGTGTCCCTTCTCATTACTATCCAAATGATTTTTGAAAAGGCTGAAGTTGCAAACCATGTGACGGTTTAAGTAGCCATGGTAGCTTTCCATGTGACCCTTTAATAACTCTAAATGTATATTTGTAATAATCATTGATTAGAGGATGCTTTATTAATTTAATGTGCCATTAACCATTAACTCCCACTCTTTTAGAGTTGGTCGAAAATTTTCCCACCATTTTGCTTCATAATTATTTTCTCCCAGGACATGATACTATTTGATATTGGTAAAGGAGCTCACCTCTTATTTGCTTCATTCAAGAATTGAGGCTAAGGGGTTTTCTACCAACTCGGAATTATAAACTAAGTAGTTTATGATAGTCTTGGAGTCATTTATCACAATCAACAATTGCACACCAGTGCCTTTAGTTATTTTTAGCCCTTGCCACAATGCATATGCTTCGGCTCTATTTTTGGATATAATACGAAAGTAACACCCATGTTTCCTCCAGTATGTAATTAATCATAATTAGTGATTTTCCATGCCATGGCATATGGACAATGTAATTATATAATGGTTTGAATAAGAATGCCAACCAGTTGACTATGGGTAAAGCCTTAAAAGTATTGGTCGTGATATCACTAAAGAAAAGAGTGAGGAAACCTAGAGAGGGGTTCATCATGCTAAGATGACCCAATTCCCTTTGTTGAAATACTTGATTTGGAAATAATAAGTTATTTCCCTCATCCCATATTTCAATACAAAATTAGTTAATGAGGGAGGTTGGTAGTTGAACAAAAAAACACCCCAATGAATGGAAGTATGGAGGGTTCCCAAAGAGGATAGGAAGTTTTCATCTAGAGGACACCAAGAAGTATCACCATGGGTCCCCATGATTGACTCACGGGTTGTCTTCTGACAGAAGAAATATAAGGACATGTCGAGAACCTTCCCAAGATATGTGTTGGACAGGCAATTTTGGATACAATGTTGGGAGAAATACCTAACTATAAGAAAAGTGCATAGAGGAAGGAAAGTAGTCTGTAGCTAAGACGTATTCCACAAGATAGTGCGTAGAAGGAGGAAAGAGCGCAGGAGGAATACAACACACAGACAAAATAATAAAGAAAGAGAGATAGAGAATAAATCACGAGAGAAGGACAACAACACGACATTCTAGAAATAGAAGAACAACAGAAAATAAGCATGAAGAGCAGAAAAGCAACATGAAGATCAAAAAGCAGAAGAAAGCAGTCGAATAACCAATTAATTGAGATGGCCATGCATTGTAATGGGATAGTTTTGGGATAAATAGACTAGGTTTTTAATCCCTAGACTTTGAAGTATAAATATGTAACAGGTTGGGAGATTAGGGGGAAAAAATATTATGCCAGAGTCGTGAATGTAATAGTCAGTTGGAAAGGAGAAAGATGAATACAGAGAGAATTTAGAGTTGATATTGAGTCGTGTGGTATCTAATTGTCAATGTGGGATTATGAATTATGTTGTTATGCCTCGTAGAATAGAATTAGTTTATGGATTAATTATGACGTAAAATTCAGGACTGTGACTGTGAAGAATCTATGTAATAATTAGAAATATGCTAAGCAGAGGAATCCAAATAATACTAACTAGATTTGAATCACGTGCATAGATATAAGAAGGAAGAATGAAGCATGTGTATGTCTCCCTTTCGCTTACTACTGTAGCAGCATGGTTCTTGCGGTCCCAATAGATACCTCGGGTGAGACTTCATCTACACAAGTAGGTGATGCCGATAGGGACGGTGTTTGGTGGGTTTTTTGGTCATAGATAAACCAAACCTTGGGTCTTACAACCCACATGCAGAAAAGTAGTCAACAAATGGTTTTGTTGTCGGGACCGGGAAATTACGATTAAGGCAATGTTTTGGAGGCCGACTAAGAAGGAGATCAGAGAATGGTTGGAACGAAAAGAACAGGAATTTCCATGACAACAGAACAAGAATCCTCGGATGAGTGACAAGCAATGGATGCAAAGGTATGTGTACACAGATCTGCATGAAATATTTTTTGGAAAATTTCTAAAAATTCCAACAGAGTGGCTAGAAAGGTTAGTAGAAAAAACTGGAAGGTTTAGTGTTGTAAGACAGTTGAATTCAGTAAGTAACCCAACTACTCGAGAAATTGATTTTTGGTTGGACAGTGTACTAGGGGGTTGTGTTACAAAATTTGTAGTAGATTGCATTCAATCATACAGTGTTGCAGAAAGAGACTTTTTCAAAGGTTCGTGCGGGAGGTTCTTGAAATCGTTAAATACGTGGCTAAAAATGTTGTTATGTGAAAAACACGTGATGATAATGAAGTATGACGGTGAAAAGGGATTTGAGCACATACGGGGAGCTGGAGGATGACAAGAGTTTCATCTGAGAGAATGAAGGAAGCAATGAAAAAGGAAGGAAGGGATTGAGGATGCAAGAAGGCAGTATACCAGAGGAAGAGTACGAGTTTGGAGAGTTGCATGGAGGAAGGAGGTGCAAGAGGAAAAATATTGGGGTTGGTAGAGAAGAGATGTATAGTAAGACAGAGGAAAGAGAACCTTGTGCACTAATTTGAATCATGGAGATACCATATATAGAAGGAGAAGAAGAGGAGTTTCAGTCCAGTCCAGTAATAGAAGAGATACTAAGTCCTACTCAGACAAGATCGTGCGTTGAATCCACGACCCCATGTGAGTCACCACAATCAAAGATAAAATTTGAAGACTTGTCAAAAGCCATCATAGTTAGTCAAGGAGAACAAAGTGGTAGCAGTCAGAATAGTGGGAGTAGTGTGCAGAGTCAAAGTCAAAATTAAAGTCCACCAGCATCACCAAGTGGAGGGACTACACAAACCAACATGGTAGGAGTAGATAATACCCTTATATTTCTTGAATTTAAGGGAGTGGGGTCAAAGGATCCGGAACAACACTAGTTTGGGCCGCTAAGAACATACAGGATGAGGTTGTGAAGATTGTGCAGTTAGTGACAACATTTAGAGGTCATGCACTAGTATGGTATATGAATTTACATAGTATTACGCCTATAGGACAGGTTAGGGCTTTGGCAGAGATAAAGCAAGCATTACTAAAGGAGTTCAAAAATCCAAATTCAGAGTCGCAGTACATCACAGAATTGAAAGAGATCAAACGGGTACAAACAGAGTTTGTATGGGATTTCTATCAGCGATTTAAGGATGTGATGGAAAGATTGAATTTCCAAATTCCATATCAACAACATCAAGAGTGGTTTATTGAAGGTCTTCTACCACACATTCATAGAACACTAATTCAATAGTAGGTTAAGTCGTAGCCCGAGGCTCTAGAAATTGCAATGAAACTAGAGGCATCTCCAACAGGAGATATTGGAGGAATGGCACAAGTTCAGATGCAGTTGGTTGCATTGAAAATTCAGTTGCCCAAGATTATCGAAGGGAAGGAGAAACAAGAAAAATTTTGGTGTACCAAGTGTAGGACGGAGGGTCATCACAAGGACGAATGCCCAACAATCGTTCAATATTTGGAAACTAGAGCATCGAATCCACTACCAGGGGGGATACTGCGAGATATGTAAGAAATGGGGCCATCACCCCACTGAGTGTCCATTGCTACAGAAGTATTAGAGTACACCAAAGAACTTGTTTTGCAATTTTTTCAAGTCGATAGGACACAAAGAGAAGGATTTTCGCGCATTCCACATACTAAGGGAGCGTACATCATATATGTACATGATCCAAGAAGAGAATTTCACCACAGAGCGGGGGGTGTGAAATATAACAATAAGAGAGGTTTCAATTAGAGGAACAAAGGAAACTTTGGTAGAGGCAGAGGTAGAGGGAATTTTGGTAGAGGAAGACAAGGATCGATTATATGTTATAATTGTAATCAACTTGGACACTTGGCCCATGATTTCCAGAATCTGTGTATGACGTGCACATATTGTAGAGCACTGGATCACTTGACAGAATATTGTCCCCAACTAGTTGTGAAGTGGCAGGCCAGAGGAAACCCAAACCAGAATCTGAATCTGAATGTGTGGATGATATTAGTTGAAAGACAAAATGAAGGACCAAAAGTAGCAGTTGTTACGTGTGTAGGAGATATAACAAAGACTGATGTGATGAATCAAGGAGTAGACTGAGCAGTGGTTAAGGAAGTCAGCAGAGCCTATATCAACATTCGATCCACAGTAGGAAAAAGAGACATATCATAGATCAAGAAAATAAATACTTGGACAACATGGGGGAGCATAAACATCGTCGTTGCCTCGTATATAAGATCAAGTTGTGCCAGAGAATCCAATTGTGAAGGTAAGTATGCTAACAGAATTCCTAAGGAGTTGTGTAGAACTAATGAAAGATAGAATTACGCTAAGTACATTATATGACTTGATTGATCACTGCACAAAAGGAAGAGAAACCCATGTTGCACAAATAATGGTAAACTAGGTACTGCACAAGAAGAGAACCAATGGAGAATTCAAGTTCAATGCACAGATTGGAGAGTATGATGTGGATAATGTTATCTTGGACTTAGGGTCTGATGTGAATGTGTTACCTAAGCAGACATGGGAGATGATGGGTGAACCCGAGCTAATATGGTCCCTTGTTCAGTTAAGGCTAGTGAATAAACATAAGATATTTTTGATTGGGTGATTGGCAGGAGTACCTATGAACATAGATGGGGTGCACAACATGCAAACTTTGAAGTTATTGAGATCGTAGATGACAATCAAAAATATCTATCACCAATGGAACTGGAATGGGATTTTGATAACCAAGCAATCATTAACTTGAAAAGGAGGGAGATGATATTCAAGGTTTGGGATCTGAAATTTACTACACCCTATGAACCATCAGAAGGAAAGAGATACAGAGAGCCAGCCAGAGGGAATGACATTGACAACTTATACAATCTGACTGGACGTATGGAGGATTATGTCGACCCAACAACAAATGGTGCACTGAGTTGGAGAAGTATCAGTTCATGCAAATCATATTCAGAAGTTGGTCTAGAGAATTGGCAGCAGAGGATACATGAAGTGTCAACTAGATGATGTGCACGTTAAATTGATCAGTGTGCTAGATTGGAACGGATTTATGTGACCCACCCAGGTACGATGGACTAACCAAGATAGGAATGTTTGTAAAATCATTTGAGTTACAGGTACTGCAACAACAAAGGTTGTTGGCACTGGATGTCGTCTTAAAGGCGAATCCAGCTAGATGGTGGGTTGCACACAGAGAGGGAATGAAATACTGGTCACAATGTAGTAGACTAATGCATATATGCTTTGGCTCCGAGGAAGAAAAAATTGCATAGAAGTACACAAGAGAGAGTGACTTGGCGGGTCACTTGGAAAAATGTAGGGCTTTATGGCACTCAGTATCGGAAATAGAGTGGATCCACATATTGATACACAATTTGGACATAATCCTGAAGAATTGGTATTTATAATTGGAGATGTGCAGGGATACAACAAGATGGGAATAATTGTCCTAGAGATTTGAAATCACATTCACATTTGAACATGAATCTCCATCTATATATGCAACACTACAGGTGATTTGAATGAAGATCTTCTCAGAGGTAGAGATGATGGAAGTAGTACCAGTATACAGTGCGTATAAAACCAAGATGACTTTCCATGAGCTATTGGAATGCTATAACATACCAAAGGAAGAGTACGAGGAAGAGGATCCCATGAATGTACAAATACCTAAGATAGAAGGAGCATGAGTAGTAGAATGGACAGAGCTTGCATCCATTGCATACACCCAACCTATAAAGACACATAAGGTAAATATTGGGACATCATAGAATCTCAAGTTTGCGCAGATAGGAGATTATTGGAATGATGAGACAATTGAGAAGGTTGTAGACTTATTGTGGGAATATAAAGACTTATTCCCAACAACATTTTCAGAGATGAAGGGGATAGTAGGAGACTTAGGTGAGATGAAGATCCCACTGAAACCTGGAGCTAAGCCAATATGACAGAGACCTTACAGGTTAAACCCGAGGTACAAGGAGAAGGTCAAGGCTAAAATAGACAGGATGTTGGACGTAGGAATCATTGAACCAGTAGAAGAATCCAGGTGGATTAGCCCAATGGTGGTGCAGGAAAAGAAGACATGAAGAATTAGGATTGGCGTGGATCTAAGGAAATTGAATGACGCATGCTTATACTGGAAAACATATCAGGAAAATTATTCTTTTACAGATGGATTCTCTAGGTTCCATCAGATAAGAATCATGTAGGAGGATAGACACAAGACCACTTTTTCGATGGAGTAGGGCAGTTATCAGTATACAGTTATGCCATTTGAATTGAAGAACGCCCTTGTGGTGTTTTCTAGGGTAGTAATGGCAGCATTCAAGGAGTTCATCCATAAATTTCTGGAAGTTTACTTAGATTATTAGACGATGTTCAATCTACTGCAGGTTCATATAGAAGTTCTTTGGTTCATGTTAGATTGGTGCAGATAGTTTGAGATTTTGCTGAACTTAAAGAACTGTATCTTTTGTGCATTGTTTGGAATTCTACTAGGACATGTAGTATGTAAACAAGGACTATTAGTCGATCAATCCAAGATTGTAGTAATTCTGGACTTGTAACCTTCGACATCAGTCAGAAAACTGAGAGAAACTTTGATTCGTACTGGTTATTTCAGGAAATTTATCAAAGGATATGCTTAGATTACAGCACCCATGCAAACGTTATTGAAGAAGAAAGCCAAGTTTCAATGGAATGAGGATTGGTAGAAGGGGTTGGACACTTTGAAACAGAAACTGGTAACCACACCAATTTTGATCTTTCTAGAGTGGAACAAGGAGTTCCATGTACATGTAGATGCATCATCCATAGCATTGGGTACAGTGTTGTCACAACCAGGAGAAGGAGACATAGATCATCCAATCGCTTTGGCAAGTAGGAAGTTGTCCATATCATAAAAGAATTATACAACTACAGAACGAGAAGGATTGGCAATGGTCTATGTGCTACAAAATTCCAGGCATTACTTACTGGGGTCCCACTTCAAGATGTATATAGACCATTCTGCATTAAAGTACTTAGTCAACAAGCTCTTATTAGGAGGAAGAATATGCAGATGGTTATTATTATTTCAAGAATATAACTTTGAGGTCATAGTAAAACCAGGGAAGTTGAATGCAGGACTAGATCATCTATCATGCATATTGACAGGAGAAGATGCAGGTAATTTAGATGATAGCCTCCTAGATGCATAGTTATTTACAGTAAGGATGGTGGATGATTAATACTCGGACAATGTGAAGCTTCTAAGTGCAGGTATGGCTCCCTCTGAAATGACAGTTATGAAGAAGAAGCAATTGGTAGTGAAAGCATCAGATTATCAGTTGATTGCATGGAATTTATATAAGTTGGGTGCAAATGGAATATTGAGACATTGTGTACTGGAACATGAAAGGTCGATTATACTTGAAGTAGTGTGTGATGGAATTGTTGGAGGACATTATGCAGGAAGAACAATGACACAAAATATTTTATATGTGGGGCTTTGGTGTCCTACGCTTCACAAAGATGCGAAGGAGTATTGTTAGTCCTGGGATGTATGTCAAAGAGTGGTAAAACCATCTAGGAGAGATGAAATGTCGATAAATCCATAGGTTACATTGCAAGAATTTGATAAGTGGGTCATTTACTTTGTAGGACCAATCAATACACAACCAAGAAGATCAAGGGAAAGTACATCATCATTGTGAAAAAGTACTTGACAAGGTGGGAAAAAGAAGCACCAATTACCAATTGTACTGTGGAGACTGTTGCACGGTTTCTATTCGAGAACGTAGTCACGAGGTTTGCATGTCCATGCATATTAATTAGTGATCAAGGTACACACTTTCTGAACAAAACAATTGTAGCATTGACTGAGGAGTTTTAGATTCATCATAAAAATAGCACACCATATCACCCTCAGGCCAATTGCATAGTGGAAGCTTTTAATAAAATCTTGGAGAATGCTTTGACAAATATCTGCAATGTAGGGAGAGATGATTGGGACTTATGAGTTCTTGCAGTACTATGGTATTACAAACTAGAAGTAAGAAACTGACAGGACAAACACTTTTCTGGTTGGTCTATGGACATGAACCAATGATGCCAATGGATTTCATTCTACCTAGCCTGCACATTGTAACAATCACTGAGCTCTCGGATACTGGCACAATAGAAGAGAGGTCGGCACAAATAGTACAGCTTGAGGAGGACCGGTTTCTTACAGGATTTCATCAGCAGGTTTAGAAATCTAGAGAGAAGGCCTGGCATGATCGACACATTAAATAGAATACTTTTCAAGTTGGTGACTTGGTACTACTCTATGACACCAAGTATATGCAACATACAGGGAAGTTTCAAATGCATTGGTTAGGACCCTACGTGATCCAATAATTAACTAGGACAAGTGTTGGGCGGTTGGAAATCTTGAATGGAAAATTCCTAGAAGGAATGGTGAATGGGAGTCGGTCGAAACCCTATCGAGACAGCCGACAGATTGGGCAGTAATTTGGGTTGCGCTATAATACATGAAAAAAAAGGGGTGCTCAAGTACCAAGGTATCAAAACTTGCGCATAAGGAATGAACATCACACGCAAAAATAACACTGCATCAACTTAAGACACAAGACACAGATGAGACAAACTGCGAAGTATATAGATGAAATATCAAAGAACCAATGCGCAGTTTGGCAACAACAAGATTGTTAAAAACAGTAAGGCATGAAAATAACAGTTAGGAAGCAGGTGTGACAGATCATAAAAGTGTCGTATAAGTCTTAAATCATAAATGTCGTCACATGAATAGATCAACAGTATGAGAGGAAAATCATAAGATGTGTTTGGTAATAAAGGAGCATTTAGTTAACAAGTCACCAACCACGACGATGGATTGGACAAGACAGTTACTACAGGATGAGACATGTATAGTTGGCATGAAAGCAAAAAAAAACCAGAAAGTCATTAGAGTCTAAATCATTGTTGCATGCAAGCGGGAGCGAATAGAGCCAAGCTAAAGCGATTCGCATAGACACAAATATCTAGTCCAAGATTCCATCACACTGGTAGAATTGCACCGCCGAGAGTTGGAGGGTCGTCCATTGCAGTGAAGAAACAACTGAAACGACCAGTAGAAGAAGCGGAGGTCAAGGAGGTAGTCGAAGCTCTGACTCCGACGCCACCGACAGTTTTTCACAAAGAGTGCTTACCACCAAGGAAGGATGATGCACCACCAGTAAATGTACCAGTGAATGCAAAGTACCCATTGTCGATAGCACCAATTTCGATCGACATCAGTAGCAACGCAGACATGCTCAGAAAGATTTCCAACCTGAAGTTTATGGACCATGATATCACAGATACATAGGAATTCCTTGAGTTTGTTGGGGATCAGTATTTATGCATGAAGATGACCCCAGGCACAGGAGCAATTCTGGTAGAGCCACAGGAATGGGCGTTGGGCTTGGAGAGGACGGATATTGAACTTGTTCGAAATTCCACATTTCGGATGAATTACGGAAATTAATGCATGTGTAAAGTTGTTACTAAGCTGTGTTCATGGGGGGAAACTCTGGCTCGATCCCATGGTATCGATTGATAGCCCTGATTGTGCATATCATAGGTTTGTGCAAAGTAGGAGAAGACCCAGAACCATTGTTCAACAAAATGGGAGAGCAAGACCTGTCCGATTCCATGAAAGAAAAATTTGACACATTTCGAGGGAAGAGGGGTCTAGCTGTCAAGAGCATCAATGACAAGAATGCTAGGTGTGCGATGTAGGTTTTGGCCTGCAAACTGTTGCGCAAATGTTGCAAATACATAGTAGCAGCTAGAGTAATTTCAGTAGCAGAGAGATGTATGGAAGGAGTTCATATGAACTGGGCTACATTTTTAGTCAACCAATTTTTACAAGATTGCACTAAGGCTCGAGAGAAGGGCACTGAATTTCACTACGCATGGATGCCCATATTCATTGTGTTGGTCGGGTGGCAAGAGCCCATGTATTACCAGCACATGTGTACTTTAGTTCATAGCCCTTTGGCTGCTAGGTATGCCAACTTGTGGCACACAACAATCAAGAGACGACAAAAGAACAACAACGCCACATTTTATACCTATTTGGAGCTAGTTATTGCGGTAGTTGAGAACACAGTGTGCATATGAAAGGAAACAGTAGTCACATACAAGGATATCGCACGATTAAGAACTGGCATGCATCATATGTATGTGCAAGCCAAAAAGGATCCTCCACGGCAATGGTTTCCAACCAGTTATCGGTTGACAACAGAAGACATGAACTTAATAATCACTAACTAGGAGGAATATTAGAATAGCCCAATAGAAAAGATAGGGCCATCGGAAGAGGAAGAAGACCAAGACAAAAGTGAGGAGGAATAGGATCAGACGAATGGAAAAGTAAATCTCCCTGGCCAACCTATAGTCACTAAAGCAGGACTCGAAAGGAAGGACAAGGGGCAAGAACAGGTAGGAGGGGCGTGGAAGAAAGTTAATTTGTGAAGGTAGACCCCATTTTTTATATTAACCAATGATGATATGGATAGGATTGGTTACTATATACAGGATACCATAGAGGAAATATGGGAGGAAGTAGCAAATAAGTAAGAAGAACAAAAAAAGAAGGTGCAGGATCAATTGGGAATACTTCGACAGATACTAGAAACAACATGTGTCACAAAAGAACACAAATCAGGGGGAGGATCGTCCACAGAACCAATGACAAAAGCGGCGGTGCGCAACCAACCCTAACACAACTAACAACGGACCATAGAACCTTACAGATTAAGGCAGATGTGCTAGAGTTTCCAGTGGGCGAGTTATAGGAGAAAATAAAGGTGTTGGGTCAGCTAAATATAGTCATATCAAAAATGCCCATACAAATATTACATGACTTGTAAGCATAATTGGTGCAAGAAATAAAGAACAGAGGAGACGCAGTTAATCGAGACTTATAAAGAATAAGGGATGAAAGAGCCCAAGTGCAAACGTTGTATGATATGGCACTTCAACAAAATAAGGAGATTGAAGGCCGACTATAGGAATTTTTGAAGAATAATGAGGGGGTTGAGGAAAGGGCAACAAAATAACTATAGGAGAAGGATGAAATTGAATCAATGGTCCATAATACACAAGAAGTTGTCCAAAATTTATACAAGGAAGTACCATAAGTTCCCCTGGTAATAGAAGCCACTATGGAGGAACAACTGTTGAAGATTGGTGAAGTCATTAAGGGCTTCAGGGAGCAGATCCAAGATTTACAACTGAGGAGCCTGCCTGAAATACCACCAGAGGTGCGCAAAGGTAGGGTGAGGATGGAAATGATCACAATTTCCAAAATTAAGAAAGTAGAACATGAATGCGTAAAAATTTTCAAGGAGAGTGCGTGGATGTGGATAGATCTCATGGGGGACCTAGAAATGAAGGCCATAGAGGACAAGCTAAGAGAAGCACAAGAATAGGCACACGAGGCAGCAAAAAAGGATGCTACACTACCACCAATAGAGCATATGGCAGGCATTTTGGCTTAGCGACAGACATTTGTAGAAGTGGTGAGACTGGGGGACCAACAAACGATCCTTCAACAGAGACTTGGACCATGGAAGGAAGAAGCATTAAGGGTAATTGGAGAATTGGCCACTGTACAAGGTAAGGTCAAACAAGCAATGGCTGAAGAAGAAGACAAACTCACAGACTTAACCATGCAGACCATAGAGGAAATAGCAGAAATAGAGGTCGTAGTTGTCAAAGAGGTAGAGGTCGCTAAGGTTCCCTCTCAACACTTCATGTCAGCATGGAAGAACATGCAACAGGGCTGAGTAGCTCAGGACGAGCCACAGATGAGTGTTGGGGGTCCATTGGACAGACAGCTTTGGATACAATGTTGGGAGAGAAACCTAAGTATAAGGAAAGTGCACAAAGGAAGGAAAGTAGCGTGCAACTAAGACACATTCCATAAGAGAGTGCGTAGAAGGAGGAAAGCGTGCAGGAGGAAGACAACACGTAGATAGAAGAATAAAGCAAGAGAATAAAGCACGAGAGAAGGATGTCAGCACGACATTTGAGAAATAGAAAGCAGTTGAAAAGCTAGTTAACTCAGTTGGCCATGCATTGTAATGGGATAGTTTTGGGATAAATAGACTAGGGTTTTAAGCCCTAGATTTTGAGGTATAAATATGTAATGGGTTGGGAGATTAGGGAGAAAAAATATTATGCTAGAGTCGTGAATGTAATAGTCAGTTGGCAAGGAGAAAGATGAATAAAGAGAGAGTTTAGAGATGATATTGAGTCGTGTGGTATCTAATTGTCTATGTGGGATTATGAATTATGTTGTTATGCCTCATAGAATAGAATTAGTTTATGGATTAATTATGATGTAATATTCAGGACTGTGACTGTGAAGAATTTATGTAATAATCAAAAATATGCTAAGCAGAGGAATCTGAATCACAAGAAAGTAACACTAACTAAAGTGAATCACGCGCATTGATATAAAAAGGAAGAATGAAGCAGGTGTTTGTCTCCCTTTCCCTTACTATGGTAGAATCATGGTTCTTGCAGTCCCAATAGATACCTCGGATGAGACTTCATCTGCGCAAGAAGGTGATGCAAAAGGGTCGGTGTCTGGTGGGTTTGTTGGTCGTAGATAAACTTAACCTTGGGTTGTACAACCCGTGCGCTGAAAAGTAGCCGACATAATGCGTGCAAGAGAAGAACATGAGGGAGCAGAGAGCAGGAGCTCTGAGTTCTTAGGTCAAGGGAGAAGACCCAAAGAAGAGGGATCTACTATTGTTGCAAGAGAAAAAGTGCAGAGAGTTACCCTGGTGATATCATGGCTTGGATCAGGGGTGGCCTACTTTCGAATTTACTGAGCAAGTAGAACCTACAGTTGGGTGAAAAGGAGAACACCCATAGTCAGTTGGTTGGCTAACATCATTATTGAACATATAAGTTCCCTTATACTCTGTGTACATGAAATTAAAATGATTGGATTGGATACTTGTGTATGTACTACGAATGTACATGCCTGATTTATGGTACTGATACTTGTGTCTGTACTACGAATGTATTTACACATTGAATAATGGTGGAACTTAATGGATGGATGTATCATATAATCCTCATTCAAGGATAATTATCCCAGTGTAGTTGTAATAAACCCATGGTATTGGATGCAAGTGTAATATGTTGTGAAGTATGGAATTAGGAATATCAATACCCTCGATGAAATTGTTGGTGGGATATTCAAGTTCCAAATAAATCCTTCGCTTGTTGAGACCCCTACAGGAAGCTCCATAAAAGAGCTATGATAGTATTAAAACATGGGAGCAGTCCTTAAACCTTCAAAATTCCCTATTTGAATGGGCGAGACTCAACAGTCTTGGATATGAAGGTGGAGATAACCTCCACCGTTGAAATCAACCATGAGTATCTCGTCGGATCTCAGGATATCGACGATTTTACCTACAGGGTTGCATTGAGAAGTCCTAATATGTTGATATTCAGGGACCAAGGTTCCATCCCCTGGTTCCATGCCCTTATTACACAATCATATGAGAGAGAGAGAGAGAGAGAGAGAGAGAGAGAGAGAGAGAGAGAGATGTCATGTAAGACTTATTGTGCCAACATGATAGATAGTGTGTCACAGGGGTGACACTTCTCATCTCTTGGTTCACATATGAGTTGAGTGTGGGCCTTATCGTGCTCGAGCCTTTGTATCACCACCTTGGATTGTCAATCATCAAATCTATCGTCCGAGAGATCTTAGTCGTAGATGTTTGTAAAATCTTAGGAGGGAGTTTTGCAACCCAGGTCATCGAAGCATGGACCCTAGAATATTTATAAGTCCAAACTCCTTTGGAAGTCCCAATATCCTATATCTAGGGACCAAGGTTCTAACCCCTAGTTCCATGCCTTTAGTTATAAGCGAAAGCACAAAGATAGGGAAAATGATGCCAAAGTGACATGTCATTCTAGGTGGAAGAGAGTGGCACTGCCATGTATCAAGACATGTCATTCCAAGGACATGTCTCATCAGGCCTATGTGTTAAGTATGGGTCCAGTTAGGTGCAAAGGCCTTTGGTTAGAGCCTTGAATCTCAACCATCAGATCTACTAACCAATAGATCTTGGTCGTAGATATTTGAGAGTCATGATCCAAAGGGATTAACATAATTAATCCCTTTGTAATCTTCGGACGATGGACTGCGGAGAGCATTAGTGCATAGGGCATCAGTAAAGGGTCGCGGTCTGGTGCCCATAGTTACCTTGTGGCGACACGTGTCCTCTTACATCCAACATGATGGACTGACCTCCACCGTAGATCATGGTGGAGAAAAGTACATCGAATATTGGGTAGTGGGGGTTTCCCCCTCACAATCATCGTATAATATTGAGAATGGCCTAGTGGGGTGATGTAATATCGTTTGTCGAACTAGAATATGGATCTAATATGGCCATAGATTCCCCTCTAAGTAAGCCTAAATATCGTCATGGGATAACACATAATTTGGAGCGGGTTGGAACCCTACTCTCCACGTGTTGTTTCATGGGTGGACTCTCACGTCAGTATGACGTATCTCAAAGTCGGACCCTCTAGACATATTACATGTCCCCAACATACAAAGACTCTTCAAGGACTGAGATCCGTTGCAACGAGGATTGTTGATCTGTTGATCAACGAGCTAATCTCCACCATCCATCCCTTAAAGTCGTAACTACGCTGAGATTGTGAAAGAAACCATAGTAGTCGGCAGATCTACCTACATGAGATTTCAGTCGTAGATATTGTGGAGTCATAATACTGAGATTAACTTGGTTAATCACCTCGTAATTGTTGAGACTAGTTTAGTTAATCCCATTGCAATCTCGGGCATCGGGCGCTTTCGAGGTTTACACTATGTTAGGAAAATCCCAACATCCGATTTATGGATGTGACAGGTCACCTGATGAATGGGCCATGCATCTTGACGTGGGAGGGCCACATTTCCCACAAGGGTTGTGCCACGTGTCATGTTGTTTTGACACATTTGGATAGAGGTTCGTGGATAAAATGGGTGTCATGTGTCGGTCAATATGAGTGTCACGTGTCATGCCAGTTGCTATGACCAGAAAGGGCCATGTACCCCAAGATGCCAATTGTACCCTTGAACACGAACCATCAAGATATTTTAGGAATTAGGCCTTACGAAAATGGTCGATAGTCGATGCCTTAAAGATCTGAGATGACGTCAGATAGCGTCATTCAACGAGTAGGAAGTAGACACATGTCAATGCCCTATTGGGTGGAACTCAGGCGTCGCAATGACATGTACATCCATGACATCCCATGTGGAAGGTCCACGTGTCATGACATGAGTGGTGCTACATGGAACACAAACTTGACATAGTTTAACAGGGATTCGTCAAGGAAATGAATGCCACGTGTCGAAGCGGTAAAAGTGATACATGTCATGCCAGGTGGTAGACAGTGGCAGGACCACGTGTCAGAATAGGTGACCTGTAGTGGACAAGGCCGCATGTCCTCAACGCCATCTCATGGCGAACTAGGCCTTTTGGGCTATAAGATTAGTGAAAAGGGCCCTAGGTCCCGAGACCCCAAGATCCAAGATTTTGAGGTCTCACAATCCGACGACCCAGTGGACAGGTGTCATTATTTTGTGAGAGCGGATCTTGGGAGGATGTGGAACTTCGCTTTACGCATGGAAAAAGGTCAAAGGTCGACTGGTCGAAGGTCTGGTGGTTAGGTGGAAGGTGCCACACCAACACATAGTCAGCAACCACACCCTGCAAACAGAAAATGTCAGTGCCATGTTGGATGGGCATGATGACATGGAGCCATGTAGAAGTATAAAGGAATTTGGCCAATAAATGCCCATAAACTTCAAAGGGCCATATCTTTTGATCTAGAGCTTTGTTTTGAGCAAACTTACAGTAGTTGGAAATCTCTCGGCAAGAAGAAGACGATGGTGTCCCTTTTAAATGGATTCGAGGAGGTTTAGGAAACGCGAAAATTTAATACCCCATCCCTTAAAAGGGTACTTAGAGGGTTGAGTGTGTTACAACCAAGTCCCCAATAAAAGTAGGCTTCAATTGTCCCTCCACGGTCCAGGATGACCCCCCGTGCACCTACCACCCTAAGGTTCCCCTTTGAGGCTCCATCGAAAAACATAATATAATATCGTTGAGCTATCTTCCATTTTTCAAAACTAAAGATGCTCTACCAAAGCTGCCAACTTGGTGTGAAAAAAAAATTGGGCAATTTAAAGCTTGAGGGATGAGAATAAATTTGAAATTACCCAAACAATTATTCTTCATGTGCACTTAAACTTTGCTTCAAATTGAGATATTTACATTTGGAGATAACACGTTCTCCTAATAGGATTTTATCTTTTGTTGCTACAAAGTAGGGATTGACTAGCTCCTGATGGGAGATTGCCCAATTCCTGGCAAGCCAGGTTTTCTAGCATGAGAATTCTAACAATGTTGATGTAATAACCCCATATATATACACACACACACACACACACAAATGGTTAATATCCAGCTGCATGTTGGACTTAAATGTTGACAGGGCAATATATCACAATGTTGAGTTGTAAAAACATTTCTATATGGGAAAAGAGAGTTAACACAAGGATAAAGCATAAAAGTTTTCACTTCCACTATTAGTAATCACTATTGGCCAAATTTGAACAATGAATAGTAGCAGACATAAGTCTTTTTCTCTTCTAGTATATGCACCATTATTGCCACTACTAGTAGATCACACCCTTGTTGTTCAAGCAACAAAAGGGTTAACAATACTATGTACTCAAAAATAGCAATCAAGACTAAATTCAATAAGATTTTTTCCATCATTCTTAATAATTGTTCCCAAACTTTACACTTTGTGATATTGTAAATTTTTGGTGATAGTGACCTTAAAATTTTAATCTTCTTTGTATACAAAGAAGGAAACACTCGAACATTGGCATTATTGTCTTATAGACATGAATGATCTCCTATAGACTTTAATGAAAAAGTTCCTTATCATTTTTGGTTTAAAATATATGCATTTGTTTTCAAAGAGAAAGACTCTTTCAATAGTGCTTAAGCAATAAAATTGCAGCATATGTTGGAGAAAATTCAGAATGATCTAAAGGTAATATCCTGGGGTCATTAAAACTCTATTCTCTTCTCGAAGGCTCATACATATAATAGCTCTGACATTTATGACCTTTGATTATTTAAAATAAGTCAATGTTGTTGATAATTTTAAGAATAATGATCTCTGCAACTTGAGATGTCATCTAAGTTAACCTTGAAGAAAAGAATTTCTCCATACATTTTCTCACAAAGAAAGAAATCAGAGGAACTAATTATCCTGCAAGAGACAACAGAATGGTCACTCAAGGTAAAGTTGAGATCTAGCATCATTGTTCATGAATTTGTCTTTCATGTTTCTTATTGGATTTTATGAAAAAATGAATAGGCTTCACTACAATTATTCCCTTATTTTGAATAAAGATTTCAACCAAATAAAGCTTAGTTATTCAACATTATAAAATAATAATCAATGTCTGAGGAAGGGTTTCATTGTTAGCACCAAGAGGGCTATCCATATACACTTTTGGCTCAGATTTGGGACTAAGACTTACTCCTCTACAAATGTCATAATGTCTTTTAGTTGAATAACTATAGAAAAACCTCAAGCTTGATTTCATCTACCTGGGCTCTGGCTTAGATTATTTTTGTCCTTCATGGTAGAGCTATTTCATACTTCACATCGTTATTTTTAGGTATTGTACTCTCTAACAACTATCTAGACTGTATAAACATATATATATATATATAGCAATTCCATGGCAAGTAAATGCACTTTTTAGTATATGCAATCCTCTATATAGTAGTTCAATGGAGTATGAAGCAATACCTTTAAGTTTATACACTATTTAGAATGCACAACAATGTATAACAGTAGTTCAGTGGTATAATTTGTTAGAGTCCAGAATGAATAAGCATTGCTCAATTGTTATGACCCTCTAGCCAAACCAATATGTGAGTGGATAAACAATGTATCTGCTTATGAGGCTTGTGAAGGAGCTAAAGACATAACTTGAAGAGAGATAAAGACATTTGACCAATGTCGTTTTATCAATTCAAAAGGTAACAACCATTTCCAAAAACTATTCTCTTTTCACGAAAATATATGTATATTGACTACAGGAAACAACTAAAAATATATGGGTAAAATAATGACCGTGGAAAATGTATGAAATGTTTCCTTGAGTCCAATGTTTCCACATAGATTTTCAACACGTTCATAAAACTGATAATTTTGTATGTGGTCAAGATATGAGGGATTATGACAAATGCACTTCCAAGAAAAACTAAATGGACTTTGAACCGTTGTAGGTGCATATATAAAAAGTCCCCAAGATTTTCTCATAAACATTTGAAATCAAAGAAGTTTACAACAATCTAGAGATATCAAAGATTGGAACTTAGTCTTATATAAATGGCTATAAGAAACCCAAATAAATCCATAATCAACAAAAAAAAAAAAGCATTTTAATCCTTTAAACACAAGAACATGTATTAATTTCTTTATAATAAATATGCACAAGGTAACATAAAGTTACACCAATGTATCAAAAAATTCTCCAATTGCAATCTAGTTTAAAAATACCCAACGTAAGTCTTTGCTCTATGATATTCTTCTCACAAAAAAAAAAAGAATTAAAAAAACAACAAAGGAAAAGCAAAGCTCATACTCTTAATTTAGTCTATAACTACTAATAGATCAGCGACAAACCCTCACTTATCCTCAAATCCCAAATTGCATCGAGATCATCCAAATTGAACTAGACCGTGAGCAATCCAAATTTAATGGAATACTATGTATAATTCTACCAACAAAGACTTCAAGGGATATGGAGCTCAACGAAAGTTTGTCTATGGGGATTTTAATGTCTCGAGTGTGATAATGTTAATATTTTGGTTAAGTTAACCTAGCTTCAATTTTTTGTTTCTTTATGGTGTAAAGCGATCGTAAGGGCATGCTTTATAGACCCTATTATGCCTATATATTATCCAGTGGTTTTACAAATAACTCTGAATACAAGCAAATGATAATTAGCATAAGTCCAAGTCTTGTTTTCAGACAATGTGAAAATTAATTTAATATATCACATGTAATTGTAACACCGAGATTTGGAGGTCTCCCTTGCAAGAACGATAGAAGGGAAAAGGTTTTCCTAGCAAGAACAAGAACAAAGATAAATTCTCATTCTTCCCAAGATTTATTTTAATATCAACTGTAAAACAGTGATCTACATAATTTTTTTCAACAATCTGAGACAAAATTTGACAGTGGTAAATATGCAGAAATCATCTAACATTTCAAAAACAAATTGATGACCCAAAATATAGATTTTAACTTAGCTTTTGAATATGGAAAACCAACAACCAACTGAGCGAGTGATTTCCACCCAACCGTAGGTATTTCGTAGCGAACACTACCCTCTAGTTGGGCTATGATACCACCAGGGTACGGTTGGATGATAAATATTTGAATTTCATATCCAAACCAAGTGATTTTTATTGTTGGCTTCTTGCAGACAAAGTAGCACTAAGGCACCCACATTACCTGCCCCACACGACACAAGGAGCACCTCCTTCTCTGTTCTACAGTACCTCAGAAAATTATCCTTTTAGTGTTATTCAATGTGTGCATATAAAGGGTCGGGTTGATATCCCAAGATTATGCATAATTTATCTTGGTTTCCTAGCATTTTTCTCCATCTAAAAACTTTATCTCATGGTTAGACTATTCTATATGTACCTGGCTCTCAGATTATGTTATCTCCTTTCCAAAAACTCCTCCTTTTTCTAACAACCCCGTTCTTCCCATTCAAATTTTCCTTCATTCATGATGGCAAGAGAATTCAAACCAAACTTCTTTTTCTAATTCTAGGAATGTAGGGGAGATAGCTTGCTAGATTTTAGGAAATGGTGGCTTAGATTGAGGAATTTGTTTTCTCAACTCCTCTTAACCTATTTTAACTTTGCAACTTAGATCATGAAATGGGTGAAAGTTCAAGGTAATATTAGGTAGATGTTTTTAGGCATAAACCCCCCTTATACCCCCTCACCTTTCTCCTCATGTGGTATCATAGCCTTTTTTAGGTGCTCATGCTTAGCCGACCTTGGTCATTTTTTTATTAACTTTAGAAATAAAATACTTACAATATTCAAGAGAGTAAAACCGAGATATTACAGCTGGCCATATCTTTTTGAACCATTGTTTTCCTTCGAAGGTACCCTTGTAGGATTTATTCCATAATGTAGACATAGTTTTCTAGGTTCATGTTTTCTCGTTCTATTGTTTAGGCTTTCAAAAATTGCTTGCTAAAATTTGTTTGAGAAGTCACACTCAAAGAAAATGTGATGAATTGATTCCAAGTCAAATTGACAAAGCACAAATATTGAAGGGCCTAAGATGCCACATTTTTGCAAATTCTCAAGAATTAATATTTTCTTGTGTACTAGAGCCCAAAAAAAGATATTTACCTTTGGGAGTTTGTCTGTGTCCCATATCTTATTCCATATTGTTGACCTTGGGGGGAGTGATAATGACTAAAGTTGGGAAATATGCCATTGTTTAATACTACGATTACCTTTCCCCCATGCTCTTCAATCTAGTGATATTTTCTTCTCAGGTGCACAACCTTTCAGAGTGAGAATGATCCATGGGGTTAGGTGTCTCAAATGAGGAAGGGACGAGCCCACTCTCCAATATGTCCACTAACCTAATTCTTCATTCCAGGAAGAGATATCTACTAAATTTTTAATATTTTGACTATCCATCCAACCTTTTAATGGATGAAGTTCTTGTTGTCTATTCAATGCCCCCTTGCATATGATGTTATCATACCATATGTCAATATTTTTCCCATTACTTGGAACCTAAGTTAACTTAGATTGCATGAGTGGGATCGCTAATTTTAGGAGTTTCCAAATCGTTGATTCTTTCATGGTTTCCATAGGATTGCCCAAACACCTCCTTCTGTCCCCTACAAATTATTTTTTATAAAACATCTTTTTCCACCAAGTGTTTAGACCATATATGAGTCGCCATAGCAGCTTTGCACCCATGGCCAAATTCACTAGTGAAGGATCCCTGTGTTAAATTATGAGCTTGATTTCTTATGCGGATTAATTCTTTTATTTTCTTCAACACTTTGATTCCAGCTTAATACACTTCAACAATACCAAATCATAATCGAATAGAAATAACTATGTAGATGAGTAAACATGCACATCAACAACACATATACCTTGGGGAAACCCTGTACAGGGAGAAAAACCCCAACAAACGATATTCCTTTATTGCATTAATAATGTAAGATCACTTACAAATATCCACCATGAATGTTCTGCTCTTAAAGAGCTTGCCAAGATGACTCTGACCTGACAAAGACCTAAAAGACCTTGCTGAAATACACCTCTAATATGTTGCCTCTATTGTCGATATACAACACCGATATGTTGCTTTGGTATGCTTCCTCTTTATCACTGATATGTGCCTCTATTGCTTTCACCCTTAACCTGAATATCAAAACTGTGTTGAAGAGAGGGTTCGACCTCTACTTATATAGGTTGAAGAGGGGAAGAGGAGAGGCTCGAAATAGTAACCTGTTTGCATGCTTTAATCATAACTCAGCTTCATACTTTAGTTCAAACTTAGAACTTAATTTAGTTCGAACTTAGAACTAGACTTGAGACTGGTATACTTTAGTTTGAAAATAGAACTAGACTTAAGACTTCAGTTGAAACTCAACATTACACTTTAGTTCTAAAATAGAAATAGACTTAAGACTTCAGTTACAACTCAACATTACACTTTAGTTCTAAAATAGAACTAGACTTAAGACTTCAGTTGCAACTCAACATTACACTTTAGTTCTAAAATAGAACTAGACTTAAGACTTCAGTTCCAACTCAACATTACACTTTAGTTCTAAAATAGAACTAGACTTAACACTTCAGTTGCAACTCAACATTACACTTTAGTTCTAAAATTGAACTAGACTTAAGACTTCAGTTACAACTCAACA
>JASDQU010013873.1:56742-74867 GCA_032191745.1 Picea mariana | reverse complement strand
AATGATCTAAAGGTAATATCCTGGGGTCATTAAAACTCTATTCTCTTCTCGAAGGCTCATACATATAATAGCTCTGACATTTATGACCTTTGATTATTTAAAATAAGTCAATGTTGTTGATAATTTTAAGAATAATGATCTCTGCAACTTGAGATGTCATCTAAGTTAACCTTGAAGAAAAGAATTTCTCCATACATTTTCTCACAAAGAAAGAAATCAGAGGAACTAATTATCCTGCAAGAGACAACAGAATGGTCACTCAAGGTAAAGTTGAGATCTAGCATCATTGTTCATGAATTTGTCTTTCATGTTTCTTATTGGATTTTATGAAAAAATGAATAGGCTTCACTACAATTATTCCCTTATTTTGAATAAAGATTTCAACCAAATAAAGCTTAGTTATTCAACATTATAAAATAATAATCAATGTCTGAGGAAGGGTTTCATTGTTAGCACCAAGAGGGCTATCCATATACACTTTTGGCTCAGATTTGGGACTAAGACTTACTCCTCTACAAATGTCATAATGTCTTTTAGTTGAATAACTATAGAAAAACCTCAAGCTTGATTTCATCTACCTGGGCTCTGGCTTAGATTATTTTTGTCCTTCATGGTAGAGCTATTTCATACTTCACATCGTTATTTTTAGGTATTGTACTCTCTAACAACTATCTAGACTGTATAAACATATATATATATATATAGCAATTCCATGGCAAGTAAATGCACTTTTTAGTATATGCAATCCTCTATATAGTAGTTCAATGGAGTATGAAGCAATACCTTTAAGTTTATACACTATTTAGAATGCACAACAATGTATAACAGTAGTTCAGTGGTATAATTTGTTAGAGTCCAGAATGAATAAGCATTGCTCAATTGTTATGACCCTCTAGCCAAACCAATATGTGAGTGGATAAACAATGTATCTGCTTATGAGGCTTGTGAAGGAGCTAAAGACATAACTTGAAGAGAGATAAAGACATTTGACCAATGTCGTTTTATCAATTCAAAAGGTAACAACCATTTCCAAAAACTATTCTCTTTTCACGAAAATATATGTATATTGACTACAGGAAACAACTAAAAATATATGGGTAAAATAATGACCGTGGAAAATGTATGAAATGTTTCCTTGAGTCCAATGTTTCCACATAGATTTTCAACACGTTCATAAAACTGATAATTTTGTATGTGGTCAAGATATGAGGGATTATGACAAATGCACTTCCAAGAAAAACTAAATGGACTTTGAACCGTTGTAGGTGCATATATAAAAAGTCCCCAAGATTTTCTCATAAACATTTGAAATCAAAGAAGTTTACAACAATCTAGAGATATCAAAGATTGGAACTTAGTCTTATATAAATGGCTATAAGAAACCCAAATAAATCCATAATCAACAAAAAAAAAAAAGCATTTTAATCCTTTAAACACAAGAACATGTATTAATTTCTTTATAATAAATATGCACAAGGTAACATAAAGTTACACCAATGTATCAAAAAATTCTCCAATTGCAATCTAGTTTAAAAATACCCAACGTAAGTCTTTGCTCTATGATATTCTTCTCACAAAAAAAAAAAGAATTAAAAAAACAACAAAGGAAAAGCAAAGCTCATACTCTTAATTTAGTCTATAACTACTAATAGATCAGCGACAAACCCTCACTTATCCTCAAATCCCAAATTGCATCGAGATCATCCAAATTGAACTAGACCGTGAGCAATCCAAATTTAATGGAATACTATGTATAATTCTACCAACAAAGACTTCAAGGGATATGGAGCTCAACGAAAGTTTGTCTATGGGGATTTTAATGTCTCGAGTGTGATAATGTTAATATTTTGGTTAAGTTAACCTAGCTTCAATTTTTTGTTTCTTTATGGTGTAAAGCGATCGTAAGGGCATGCTTTATAGACCCTATTATGCCTATATATTATCCAGTGGTTTTACAAATAACTCTGAATACAAGCAAATGATAATTAGCATAAGTCCAAGTCTTGTTTTCAGACAATGTGAAAATTAATTTAATATATCACATGTAATTGTAACACCGAGATTTGGAGGTCTCCCTTGCAAGAACGATAGAAGGGAAAAGGTTTTCCTAGCAAGAACAAGAACAAAGATAAATTCTCATTCTTCCCAAGATTTATTTTAATATCAACTGTAAAACAGTGATCTACATAATTTTTTTCAACAATCTGAGACAAAATTTGACAGTGGTAAATATGCAGAAATCATCTAACATTTCAAAAACAAATTGATGACCCAAAATATAGATTTTAACTTAGCTTTTGAATATGGAAAACCAACAACCAACTGAGCGAGTGATTTCCACCCAACCGTAGGTATTTCGTAGCGAACACTACCCTCTAGTTGGGCTATGATACCACCAGGGTACGGTTGGATGATAAATATTTGAATTTCATATCCAAACCAAGTGATTTTTATTGTTGGCTTCTTGCAGACAAAGTAGCACTAAGGCACCCACATTACCTGCCCCACACGACACAAGGAGCACCTCCTTCTCTGTTCTACAGTACCTCAGAAAATTATCCTTTTAGTGTTATTCAATGTGTGCATATAAAGGGTCGGGTTGATATCCCAAGATTATGCATAATTTATCTTGGTTTCCTAGCATTTTTCTCCATCTAAAAACTTTATCTCATGGTTAGACTATTCTATATGTACCTGGCTCTCAGATTATGTTATCTCCTTTCCAAAAACTCCTCCTTTTTCTAACAACCCCGTTCTTCCCATTCAAATTTTCCTTCATTCATGATGGCAAGAGAATTCAAACCAAACTTCTTTTTCTAATTCTAGGAATGTAGGGGAGATAGCTTGCTAGATTTTAGGAAATGGTGGCTTAGATTGAGGAATTTGTTTTCTCAACTCCTCTTAACCTATTTTAACTTTGCAACTTAGATCATGAAATGGGTGAAAGTTCAAGGTAATATTAGGTAGATGTTTTTAGGCATAAACCCCCCTTATACCCCCTCACCTTTCTCCTCATGTGGTATCATAGCCTTTTTTAGGTGCTCATGCTTAGCCGACCTTGGTCATTTTTTTATTAACTTTAGAAATAAAATACTTACAATATTCAAGAGAGTAAAACCGAGATATTACAGCTGGCCATATCTTTTTGAACCATTGTTTTCCTTCGAAGGTACCCTTGTAGGATTTATTCCATAATGTAGACATAGTTTTCTAGGTTCATGTTTTCTCGTTCTATTGTTTAGGCTTTCAAAAATTGCTTGCTAAAATTTGTTTGAGAAGTCACACTCAAAGAAAATGTGATGAATTGATTCCAAGTCAAATTGACAAAGCACAAATATTGAAGGGCCTAAGATGCCACATTTTTGCAAATTCTCAAGAATTAATATTTTCTTGTGTACTAGAGCCCAAAAAAAGATATTTACCTTTGGGAGTTTGTCTGTGTCCCATATCTTATTCCATATTGTTGACCTTGGGGGGAGTGATAATGACTAAAGTTGGGAAATATGCCATTGTTTAATACTACGATTACCTTTCCCCCATGCTCTTCAATCTAGTGATATTTTCTTCTCAGGTGCACAACCTTTCAGAGTGAGAATGATCCATGGGGTTAGGTGTCTCAAATGAGGAAGGGACGAGCCCACTCTCCAATATGTCCACTAACCTAATTCTTCATTCCAGGAAGAGATATCTACTAAATTTTTAATATTTTGACTATCCATCCAACCTTTTAATGGATGAAGTTCTTGTTGTCTATTCAATGCCCCCTTGCATATGATGTTATCATACCATATGTCAATATTTTTCCCATTACTTGGAACCTAAGTTAACTTAGATTGCATGAGTGGGATCGCTAATTTTAGGAGTTTCCAAATCGTTGATTCTTTCATGGTTTCCATAGGATTGCCCAAACACCTCCTTCTGTCCCCTACAAATTATTTTTTATAAAACATCTTTTTCCACCAAGTGTTTAGACCATATATGAGTCGCCATAGCAGCTTTGCACCCATGGCCAAATTCACTAGTGAAGGATCCCTGTGTTAAATTATGAGCTTGATTTCTTATGCGGATTAATTCTTTTATTTTCTTCAACACTTTGATTCCAGCTTAATACACTTCAACAATACCAAATCATAATCGAATAGAAATAACTATGTAGATGAGTAAACATGCACATCAACAACACATATACCTTGGGGAAACCCTGTACAGGGAGAAAAACCCCAACAAACGATATTCCTTTATTGCATTAATAATGTAAGATCACTTACAAATATCCACCATGAATGTTCTGCTCTTAAAGAGCTTGCCAAGATGACTCTGACCTGACAAAGACCTAAAAGACCTTGCTGAAATACACCTCTAATATGTTGCCTCTATTGTCGATATACAACACCGATATGTTGCTTTGGTATGCTTCCTCTTTATCACTGATATGTGCCTCTATTGCTTTCACCCTTAACCTGAATATCAAAACTGTGTTGAAGAGAGGGTTCGACCTCTACTTATATAGGTTGAAGAGGGGAAGAGGAGAGGCTCGAAATAGTAACCTGTTTGCATGCTTTAATCATAACTCAGCTTCATACTTTAGTTCAAACTTAGAACTTAATTTAGTTCGAACTTAGAACTAGACTTGAGACTGGTATACTTTAGTTTGAAAATAGAACTAGACTTAAGACTTCAGTTGAAACTCAACATTACACTTTAGTTCTAAAATAGAAATAGACTTAAGACTTCAGTTACAACTCAACATTACACTTTAGTTCTAAAATAGAACTAGACTTAAGACTTCAGTTGCAACTCAACATTACACTTTAGTTCTAAAATAGAACTAGACTTAAGACTTCAGTTCCAACTCAACATTACACTTTAGTTCTAAAATAGAACTAGACTTAACACTTCAGTTGCAACTCAACATTACACTTTAGTTCTAAAATTGAACTAGACTTAAGACTTCAGTTACAACTCAACATTACACTTTAATTCTAAAATAGAACTAGACTTAAGACTTCAATTACAACTCAACATTACACTTTAGTTCTAAAATAGAACTAGACTTGAGAATTCAGTTACAACTCGAGTCTTTACAAGGCAATTCAAAATTCTCTTCATGGTGGATAATGTTACACGTGCCAACGCACTAGATCCATACATTTATATCATTTGCAATACTAGGAATATCGTTTGTTTCTAGCTCATAGGAATTTTATATTAAACCTAACTTTTGCTAGATGCCTTGACTTTTGCTCATGGCTCACAAGGTTTGACTAGGCTCACAGAGGTTGTATGTTCCCCCTGACTTTTGCACTAGTCTGTCTATGCTCACAGAGGTTGTACATTCCTCCTGACTTTTGCACTAGATTGTCTATGCTCACAAAGGTTGTACGTTCCCCCTAACTTTTGCATTAGACTCACATAGCATCTCATTCATTCTGACTTTTGGTTTGACTCACAGAGATTGTACATTCCCCCTGGCTTTTGTCAATACCTCACAAGACTGGTTGATTCTCCAAATCTCCCTAGATAGCCTTAGGGTGGCCCATATGGCCTCTCATTGGAGAATGACTGTCGATGCTGCTAAATTTAACACCTTGATGCCTAAACCTCCATGTTATTTAGAATCCCTTATTATTGACGAATTCACCATGTGGAAATTTTTGGACTTTGTCTTACTCCCTTCCCATACAACTTTCCTTATTTCTTGTGCAATTTGTTGCATAACACCTACCAGAGCTAGTAGAGTTGAGTAATGAAAGACATGCAATGTTGTGAGGATTGATTTGATGAGAACAACTCTTCCTGTTGGGTTTAGCCAGTGTGCCCCCCATTGTGGGACTTGGCCTTAAATTTGTTGAGCACACTCTACCATGATTGGGCGGTTGGATTAGATAAATTGGTGAGCATCCCTAGGTATTTGAAAGAGGTCTAAGTTTCCCGACAGAGGAGCATTATAATTCTATAAATTTCTTGCATAAGTTCTTTACTCACATTTTAGCCTTAAATTTGGCTCTTGTTATGGTTTATCTTCCCCCCCAAAACCAAGGTGAAGATATCTAATACATTATTGAACTTTGCTACAATGATAGTAGAAACTCCACTCATTTAAAGGGTGTGAACAACAAATTGAAAATTATAAATGTTTTTGACACCTCTTACTACCTTAATCCTTGGAAGATTGCCTCACAGTATTTCAAATTCCAATTTCTTGCTCATTGATTCATCCATAATAATATAAAGAAGAGGGGATAGAGGGCATGCTTGATGGATCCCTCTACTTCTTTTGAAAAATGGGGTGGACTGTTGGCACTGCACACGGTTGTAAGACACTAGGTTCAAGTTATCGTTTGACCAACAAAACCCTTCATACACCGGCCCTTTCAGCATCACTGGCATGCGCAGATGAAGTCTCACTCGAGGTATCTATTGGGACTGCAAGAACCAGGTTTTTGCAGTGGTGAGGGAATGGGAGGTTATTATTCCATTCATTCTTAATTATCTATTATGTGTGTGTTACTCTACAAGTGCTCTTATTCTATTACTTAGTGGATCTCGGGTTCATATTACCATTATATTCTAGATTACTGCATAAATTCATTACTATAACAGTCATAACCATTGTGTTGTGATTATACATAATGTAAATCTACTATAATATGCATCCAAATAGATTCCATAAGCAAACACACAAAAGAAATGTAACAGAACATTTAACATGGTTCACCAAACTCTGGGCTCCACAATGACTAGCTTCTTTATTATGTGTTTGGTAAATGCTTCAGGCTTGCGCATTGCGCTTATAAAGATACATTATGGCTATCTTTCTCTTCTCCTATCCTAGCCGCTCTACAGTGCAAGCCTCTCTCTCATACGAGAACATAAGAAGAACCAAGAGGAACCAAAAAGGGAACCCATATTCTCCCGACCCATTACATATTTATACATAAGATTTTGGGCTTAAAACCCTGCTTTGTTAATCCCCAAAATCCTATTACAATGCATGACAATTCAAGTTAACTGGATGTTCGAGCTAATTTTCTTCTGTTCTTCCTACTTTTGCACGTACTTCCATCTTTAGAATGTCGAGTTCTCATCCTTCCTTTTCATCTGCTTCTTTCTCCAAATTTATTCTCTGCTTTAATCTTTTATATGTGCATTGTCCTCCTTTTGCGCATTGTCCTCCTAGATGCACTCCCTAGTTTTCCTTATTCTTTTGTGCACTTCTTCTACACTTAGGATTTTTATCAAAATTGTATCCAAAATTGCCTATCCAACATGCCCCCAACACTCACCTGTGGCTCATCTCGAGCCACTCGGGCCTGTTACCTGCTCCTCCATGCCCCAAGGAACATTTGGGAGGCTGCATTTGCTACCTCCACTTCTTTGAGTATCGTTGCTTCTGTTTTTATGATCTCTTCGCCCCCCTGCGCATTCAATGATGTTAGTTTATCTTCTGCTTCCTCAGCTGTTTGTTTTACCTTGCATTATGCAGTGGCTAATTCACTTATTACCCTTACTGCTTCTTCCTGCAGCAGTCCTAAACGCTGCTGAAGGATCTTATGTTGATCCCTCATCTTCTCCACTTCTAAGTATGACTTCCTCTGAGCCAAAATGATTGTCATACGTTCAGCTAGTGGAAGTTTAGTTATTTTCTCTGAAGCTTGTTGTGCCTTTTCCTGCGTTTCTCTTAACTTGGCCTCCACAACCTTCATCTTTGGATCTTCCATTAAGTCTATCCATATCTGCACGCTCTCCTCACAGAGTTTGGTGCACTCTACTTCCACCTTCTTGATGGTGACGACTATTGTCATCGTCGTTCTCTCCCTGCCTTCTCTTACTTCTAGTGGAGTGCATGGCGCACTACGCAATTGTAGGTATTTTATCTATGATCATAATCCTTTGATGACTTTGTCGATATTCGATACTTGTTCTTCCATAGTAGCTTCTACTACTATGGGGACTTCTAGAACTTCCTTGTATAATTTCTGGAGATTCGTTTGTGTTTTATGCGCTATACTTTCGGCTTCATCCTTTTCCTTGAGGTATTTCTTTACCCTTTCCTTGGCCTCGGTTTTTTCCTTCATTACTTCCTCCATCCAGCCTTCAACTTCCTTCTTCTATTGGAACGTAGTTTCATACTATTGCTACAGTCGAGCCCTCTTGTCCATTATTTCCGTCATCTCCTAATGTGCTTCATCTCCTCGACTCTTAATCTCTTGCAACAGGCATATCTGCAAGTCTTGTAATCTTTGTATTGACATCCTCGATACTACTATGTTCAAGTGTCCTAGCTCATTCACTTGTTCCTTTAATTTAGATGTTGGAAATCCAAGTGTGCTTGTCTCAATTTGGAGTGTTATGTGCTTGGCTACTAGATGGGTTAAGGTTGGATGCGTACTCTCTGCTTCCTGCCCCAGAATTATGGACGGTCCTCCCTCAGTCCTGCACTCTTTTGTTAGGCTGACTACTGCCAAGAGTTGTTGAAGTGATGCCAACTAATCCTGCACCCTCTAATGTTGCTATGCATGTTTCCTGGGTGCTTCCTCCATGACTTCTTTTGCGACATCTTGTACTTGGTAGCATATGTGGTCCATATCGTCATTGGTCAAAGTATATAATGGGGTTTCTCTATGCGTTTTAGTCTTCTTATGTGCCCCTCCTATCGATTCCTTCCCCTTATCCTTTTGTTTTGCACCTGTTGTGGGGACTGTATGTTGAACTTTTGTTGTTCATGGGCCAGGCATATCTCATGCGCCATTGTTCTGATCGTTCCCCTATTCCTCATCCTCATCTGGTTCTCCATCACTCTTATCCTTCTCTTCTTCGTCTTCCGGGTGACCCATTTTCTCTAATGGGGTTTTCCACCCATCTTCCTAATCATTCACAATTAGGCATATGTCTTCTGATGTCAACCAATAGCTGGTTGGAAACCATTGGCATGTCAGGTCCTTCTTTGCATGCCATGTGGTGCATGCATGCTTTGAATCACACAATGTCTTTGAATATTTCCACTATCTTGCCTGAAATGTGCGGCATGTGCTCGATTAGATACCTGAAAGTATCAAAGTATACAAAGAATGTGACATTAGTGTCATGTTGCCTTCTCTTGTTTGGCGTATTCCATAGGTTCGCATACCGCGTGACCATACTACCTCTACCAGATGTTCCCATGCATTGATAGTAGCTTGGTTCCTGCCATCCGACCAGTGCAATCGAAATCCACAGCCATGCATAGTGAAATTTTGTGTCCTTTTCCTGGGCCTCAATACAATCTTGCAAAAATTGGTTCACCAAGAATGTGGCCCAGTTCATTTGAACCCCTTCAACGCATTTATCTACAGCTGGTACTTCATCCTTCCTACTCTTTCACAACAACTTGTAGGCCAATACTTGAATTGAAAACTAAACATTGTCATCACTGATGTTTTTAACATCCAACCCCTTTTC
This sequence comes from Picea mariana, assembly GCA_032191745.1. Classification (NCBI taxonomy): domain Eukaryota; kingdom Viridiplantae; phylum Streptophyta; class Pinopsida; order Pinales; family Pinaceae; genus Picea; species Picea mariana. The sequence goes on along the minus strand of JASDQU010013873.1, from coordinate 65,426 downwards.
CCCCCTGAAAGTCTGGAACTTTTCCTTCATTGCTTCTGAGAGGGCTATCTCCCCTGCCTTGTTGAAAAAAATGGTCGGATCCTCTCTGGGTTTTGGGAGCCTTGTAATTCGTGCAATCAACGCAGTATCAATTGACATTGAGGGGTCCAGCCACAGTGTCCCCCCATGGACGCAGTTGAGCAGTATCTTCACACAAGCATTAATTTATGAACTTCATTCGAAGTGTGGGATCTCGATTAGGTTCAGTATACTAGATTTCTCCAATCTGGTTGCCCACACATGTGCCTCTAATACTATCGCTCATGTTCCTGGTACGCTCTTAACTTTTCAAAATACAAGTATTTTTCCCTAGCCAACTCTAGGAATTTTTGTTCATCGGTGATATCATGATCTGCGAATTTGAGGCCAACAACCTTGCCGAGCATATCTCCTTCAAAACTTACACCAGGTGGGACTAGTGATGTTTCTAGGGGGTATTTCCCATTTGTTGGTACTTTGATTGGCAACGTGTTATCCTTCCTTGGTGGGACATTTTCCCTATGGAAACTGGCTTGTGAAGCCGAAGCTTTGGGTATTTCCTCAACCTCTAGTGAAACTTCTAGTTGTTTTGACTTCTTTTGTGTTGCTACTAATGGTGCTCCAACTTTTGGTCGGGCCATTATCTTGTGCAACAAATTCCTTTACTTGATATGTAGTTGTTTTTTGGTAGTTGTAGTTCAGCTCGGAATCACTCGGGTTCGCTCTGGTTTTCTCTAGTTCGCTCTCTCTTGCATGCAACACTTAGTAACAATGATTTACGCTTAGTGACCTTTGACTATTTTTGTGCCTCCTTACCGACTGTGCATGTCTCTTCACACCTTAACTCACTTGTCAAATCCACCAACGTCGTTGATGAATGATTAAATAAATGTGTCTTTATTACCACATTCGTTGTATGATTTTTTCCTCATACTGCCAACCTGTCGTTATTTCCGGTGGCTTTTGCCATTTAAGATTATACGATGTCTTTATGATATGTCATTACCCTTTTATAGTCATCGCTTTCATGCTTTAATGCTTTTAACGGTCTTATCAGTGCCAAACTGTTCAAGACATATCTTGTTTCACAATCTTTTTCTTCTGGGTTATATTTTCTTAATTGGCATAGTTCTATCTTTATGCGTAATAATATTTCATTATGTGCAATCTCCTATGCCTTGTACTCTATAATCTTTTTATTTTTGCTATATCTACTTTTTATTTGATTTTCTTCCTTTTTCTACTTTTTATTTGGTTTTCTATGTTTTTTCATCCTACTACAGTACAACTACTATGATACATGTGGTCTAGTGCAACCCATATTACTGCGCAGATTGTCGACCATCTCTATAGAGTTTCAACCGACTTCCATTCACCATTCCTCCAAGGACTTCTCCATTGAGGGTTTCCAATTGTGCAACACATGTCAATGTTACATGTTGAATCGCATATGGTCCTAACCAGTGCATTCTAAACTTCATTGGATGTTGCATAAATTTACTGTCATAAAGTAATATTAAGTCTCCCACTTGAAACTTTTTATGTTTAATGTGTCTATCATGCCAAGCCGTATCCCTTGTCTTCTGAACTTGCTGATGGAAAACTGCAACAAACCAATCTTCTTCAAACTATACTAATTGTGCCAATCTCTCCTATATTGTGCCAGAGTCTGATAGATCAGTGATCGTTGCAATGCACAGGCTAGGTAGAATAAACTCCATTGGCATCACTACTTCTTTCCCATAGACCAACTTGAAAGGTGTCTTCCCTGACAACCTTTTACTTGTAGTCTTGTAAGCCCATAACACTACAGGAACTCTTAAGTCCCAATCTCTCCCTACATTGCAAATTTTTGTCAAAGCATTCTCCACGATTTTATTAAAAGCTTCCACTGTCCCTTTGGCCTGAGGATGATATGGGGTACTCTTTTGATGATGAATTATAAACTTCTCAGTCAATGTTGTAATTGTATTGTTCAAAAATTGGATTCCTTGATCACTAAGTAATATGCACGGACAACCAAACCGTGTGATTACATTATCAAATAAAAACCTCGCAACCGTCTCTGCGGTGCAATCTAGAACTAGTGTTGTTTTTTCCCATCGTGTCAAGTACTCAATCGAACTGATTATGTACCTTGCCCCTGATCTTCTTGCTTGTGGGATGATTGGCCCCACAAAATCTATGGCCCATTTATCAAATACTTGCAAGGTAACTCGTGGATTTAAAGGCATTCCATCCCTCCTCAATGGTTTTCCCACTCTTTGACATACATCGCATGACTGAAAATATTCCTTAGCATCTTTGTGAAGTGTAGGCCACCATATCCCTATGCACAAAATCTTTTGTGTAGTTTCCTTCCTTGCATAATGTCCTCCTGCTATCTCGTCATGTGCTTCTGCGAGTATCAATGGTCTTTCATGTTCCAGCACACACCGTCTTAATATTCCATTCGCTCCCAACTTGTATAAATTCCTTGCACTCAACTGATAATTTGTTGCTTTGAATACAAGTTGTTTCTTCTACGCCATTGTTATCTTTAATGGAGCCATTCGTGTACTTAGAAACTGTACGATATCCTAGAAGTAATCATCCACCATTTCACTGCAAATAGTTGTGCATCTGGTAAGTTGTCATCTAAATTGTCTGCATCTTCTCCTGATATTATGCGCGATAGATGATCTATCCCTGCATTCAACTTCCCGTGTTTCACCACAACCTCAAAATCATATTCCTGGAACAACAATAGCCATCTGCATATTCTCCCCCCCAACATTGGCTTGTTCACTAGGTATTTTAACCCAGAATGGTCTGTGTACATCTTAAAGTGAGATCCTAATAAATAATGTTTGAACTTTTGTAGTGCATATACCATTGCCAATCCTTATCGTTTTGTAGTGGTGTAATTCTTTTTAGTTATAAAAAACTTCCTACTTGCAAACACAATTGGGTGATATATGTCCCCCTCCCCTAGTTGAGAGAGTGCTACGCCCAACGCTATGGACGATGCATCTACATGAACATGGAACTCCTTATTCCAATCTAGAAAGATCAAAATCAACGTGGTTACTAGTTTTTGCTTTAAGGTGTCCAAGCCCTTCTGACAGTCCTCGTTCCATTTGAACTTTGCTTCCTTCTTTAATAACTTTTCCATTGGTGTTGTGATATCTACATATCCTTTGATAAAATTTATGTAATATCATGTGTGACCCAGAGTTTCCCTCAGTTATTTGACTGATGTAGGTGGTTCTAAATCCAGAATTATTGCAATCTTGGTTAGATATACTAGTAATCTATGCTTGCAGACTACATGTCCCAACAAAATTCCAAACGGTGCGCAAAAAATACACTTCTTCAGGTTCAATGAAATCTTACACTGTCTAAACCTATCCAACATCAGCTTGAGTACTTTAATGTGATCCTTTAGTAGAGTGAACATAGTCCAATCATCTAAGTATACTTCCATGAACTTATGAATAAATTTCTTGAACGTTGCTACCACAACTCTGGAAAACACTGTAGGGGAATTCTTCATTCCAAAGGGCATTACTTTATATTTATAACTTCCCCACTCTATCATGAACGTGGTCTTGTACCGGTCTTCCTGCACAATTTTTGTTTGATGGTACCCTGAGAATCCATCTGTGAACGAGTAAGTCTCTTGGCCTCCTACGTTATCTGGTACCTCATCTATGAATGGTGTTGGAAACAGATCATGTAAGCATGCATCATTCAACTTCCTCAAATCCATGCAAATCTTGATTCCTCCAGTCTTCTTATCTTGCACTACCATTGGACTGATCCGCTCTGATTCCTCCGTGGGTTCAATGATTCCTACATCCAACACCATGTCTATTTTGGCTTTCACCTTCTCTTTGTACTTTGGATTTAACCTGTAAGTTATTTGTCAGATTGGCTTCTCACCTGGTTTCAATGGAATCTTCATCTCGCCTAAGTCCACAAATATCCCCTTCATCTTTGAGAATGTAGTTGGAAATAGGTCTTGATATTCTCGCAGCAAGTCTACAATATTCTCTACTGTCTCATCACTCCAGTAGTCTCCTATATGCGCAAACTTGGAATTCTCTGTCATCCCAATGTTTATTTTTCGTGTCTTTATAGGCTGTGTTTATGCGACATACTCAAGCTCTGTCCCTTCTACTGCTCGTTCTCCTTCTGTTTTAGGTTCTTGCACATTCCTGGGATATATTTCATCTTGTACTTCCTTAGAAACATTGTAGCACTCCAATAACTCATGAACAACCATATTGGCTATGTGCGCATAGAATAGTGGTACCACCTCCATCGACCCTTCTTTTGAGAAAATCTTAGTTCAAATAGCTTGTAGCGATGCATCTATTTTTGGGGATTCATGTTCAAATGTAAATGTGACTTTGAACTTCTAGACCAACTCATCCCATCTTGATATTTCTCTGCACATTTCTAATTCCAAATACCAGTTCTTCGGAATTGTGTCCAGTGTGTGTATAAATCTGTGCATCCATTTTGTCTTCGGTACTGATCTCCATAAGGTCATGTACTGCTCCATGTGCCCTGTTGGATCATTTTCTCATGTATACTTATGTGCAATGTTTTCTACCTCGGTACCAAACCTTACTTGCATTAGTCTTTTTCACTGTGACCAGTCTTTCATCCCCTCTCTTTGTCCAACCCACCATATGGTTGGATTCACGTTTAGGACAACATCTAGTGCTAACAACCTTTTCTATTCAGGTACCTGTAACTCAAATGCCTTTACAAACAAATTTATATCAATTAATCCATCATACCTTGGTGGATCATATAGCTCTATTCCAATCCAACGCAAGGATCATGTCATATTTGCACATCGTCCAGTCGAGACTTCATGCATCCTCTACTGCCAATGCTCTAGACCTTCCTCTGAGTTTGATGCACACAAACTGATACTTCTCCACCGTAGTGCACCATCTGCAGTGGGGTTGATATAATCATCCATATGCATAGTCATGTATTACAAATTGTCAATGTTGTTTCCTCTTGTTGGCTCTATGTATCTATTTCCTTATGTTGGGTCCAATGGTGCACTAACTTTCAAATCTCCAACTTCAAATATCATCTCCCTCCTCTTCAAGTTAATGATCGCCTAGTTATCAAAAACCCATTCCAGTCCCATCAGTGTTGGATATGGTTGATTTTCATCTACAATCTCAATAACCTTAAAGTCTACCACATTGCGCACCCCATCCATGTTCATAGGTACACATATCAATCAACCAATCGATACTATTTTGTGTTGATTCACGAGCCTTAACTCAACAAGAGACCATACTAGCTTAGGTTTGTCCATCATCTCCTAGGTCTATTTAGAAAATACGTTCACATCATACCCCAAGTCCAAGATAACATTATCCACATCATATTCCCCAATTTTTGCACTGAATCTGAATTCTCGGTTGGTCCTCTTTCTCCGTAATACTCGATTCACCACCCTCTATGCAATGGGAGTTTTCCTTTCTTGTCTACAGTAATCAATCAACTCATGTAGTGTTTTTAGTGCAGTTTCATCCTTCATTAGCTCTATGCAACTTCTCAAGAATTATTTTAGCATGCTCACTTTCCCATTTGGTTTCTCTAGTACATCATGATCTCTGACATGAGGCACAGATGATGTTGATGCTCTCCAATCCGGTCCAGGTACCTCTTTCCTTGGCCTCTGATATGTCTCTTTTTCTTGCTAAGGATCAAAGGTTGGCAGGGGTCCTGCTGACTTCCTTACCCATTGCTCATCCTGCTTCCCTCCCTTCGTCATATCATCTCATGTTCTAGCTCCTCTGCACGTAAAAATTGTTATTATTGGCCCTTCATTGCATTCTTCGACTGATATTTTCTGCACATTCTAATTTGGATTATGTTTTTGGTTCCCTCTGGCCTACCATTTCACAACTAGTTGAGGACAATATTCCGTCACATGATCCAGTTCTCTACAGTATGTGCACATTGTACACGGATTCAGGCAGTTGCGGGCTAAGTGCCCCGGTTGAATACAGTTATAACATATTATCAGTCCTCTTCCCCCTCTACCAAAATTTCTTCTTCTTAACCTCTACTAAAATTTCCTCTGTTTCCTGGACTAAATCCTCTTTGATTATTGGATTGTTGACCCCCTCCGTCTTTCGCAGTATTTTCTTCCTTAATCTTATACATATTTGAAGTACGCTCCCTCATCAAATCAAATGCGCGACAATCCTTCTCTTCGTGTCTGACCAACTTTCAAAAGTTGCAAAACAAGTTCCTTGGTGTAATCTGATACTTTTGTAGTAATGGACATTTAGTTGGATGATGTCCCCATTTCTTACATATCTCGCAATACCCCCCTCTTGGTAATGGATTTGGCGCCTGAATTTCCAAACATTGCGCGAATGTTGGACATTCATCCTTATGATGGCCTTTAGTCATACACTTATTACACTAGACTTGCTCTCGTTTCTCCTTTCCCTTTGTAAGTTCTACCAATTAAATCGTCAAAGCAACCAACTGGGTCTAAACTTTTTCCATCCCTCCATTGTCTCCTACAGGGGATAATTCCAATTTCATTGCAATTTCAAACTCCTCAAGCTGCAACGGAACCTTTTTTGGATCACTGGCATGCGAATGTGTGGTAGAAGTCCTGCAATAAACCATTCATGATGTTGTTGATCTGGGATCTGGAAATTTAACCTTCCCATCAAGTCCTTGAACCTTTGATCGAAGTCCCATACTGACTTCGTTTTCACCTATTTAATCTCGTTCAGTTTTGTAATATATTGTGATTCTGACTTTGCCTTCTTAAACTCTTTTAACAATGCTTCTCTTATCTCTACCAATGTCCTGGCCTTTCCTATAGGCATGGTACTTTGCAGCTTCATGTACTAGACTAGCGAATGGCCTCTAAATGTTGTCACCATGGACATTCTTAGCAACCTCATCATGGGCATTCTTAGCAACCCAAATTGTCTTGCAGACAAACATATGTTGTAAGGGTCCTCTGACCCCCCTCACTGGAACTCAAGTAGTATGAGGGTGTTGTCTACCCCTGCCATATTGTTTTGTGTAGTTCCTCCTCTTGGCGATGTTGGTTGACTCTAACTTTGTGCACTGCTTCCAATGCTCTTATTACTACTACTATGTCCTCCCTTGCTAACTATAACTTCTTTTGATAAGTCTTCAACTATTTATTTATGATTGTGGTAATGCAAATGGGCTCGTGGATTTGACACGGGATCCGGTCTGAGTAGGACTCAATGGCTTCTCTATTATAGGACTGGACTGAAATTCCTCTTCGTCTCCTCTTATGTGTGGTATCTCCACGATATGGATTATTGCTCAAGGTCCTCTCCCCTCTGGCTCACTGTGCAACTCTCCTTTCTCAACTACAATCTTTCACCTCTTGTACCTCCTTCCTCTGCTTAGTTCTCTAAACTCTTCTCTTTCCTTTGGTATACCTTCTTTGGCTCTTTGCATCCTCAGTCCCTCCCTTCCTTCTTCATCGTTTCCTTCCTTTTCTCTTGTCCTCGAACTATCCTCATTTCATTCCCCGGTTCCCCTATGTGCACGAAGCCCCTTAGCAATCGTGTAAATCCTAACTATTTTTCAGTACTCAAAAATAAATAAATGTTTTCTAAAATCTCCTATTGAAATGACTGAATTTAGTTTATAAATTTTTTCATTATTTTCTTATACCAGGAATAAACAACAACAACATATTAATGGTAATAGCATAATGACAACAACAACATAATAACAACAACATAGAAACATATTAATGATAACAACATAATAACAACAGCATAAGGATGACAGACCAACTGGTAAAATACCTACCTCCACCTAAAAATTTGGTTGATTCAGCCCCTGGTTCACTTGTTCTTGTGCTTTCCCAAACTTCCCAACTGAATATTAACCTCCCAGCCAACTAGGAACAACCTCTTCATCTCCCTAGCTCCAGGAATCCTTGTAGTTTCCTGGCCCCTGAGCCCAAAGTTCCCAGCAACAACAGTGCCCTGTGAGAGTTCCCCAAAACAATTGTTCTCCCAATTTTCGCCCCCTCTCTAGCTTTCAAAATTTCCCCAAACCAAAATCAGATCCCCTTCCAAGTCCTCCCCTTCTTCCTTATCCTCCTCTCTCAAATCCCCCTCATTAATTCCCCAACAACCTTATCCCCCATTAATTCCCCAACAGCCTTATCCCCCCATTAATTACTTAACCCACCTTTTAATAATAAAATAACAAAAGATCCATTTAATATATTTTAATAATTAATTAAATTTAAATTAAAAACTATGATAAAAATTAATCAATTTGGGTTGTTACATACACCCACCCTTCAAGAAACTTCGTCCCGAAGTTAGAGTAATTTACAATACAAGGGTAGCGACACACGATTCATACATCTACATCAATTTAAAACGCTTATACATACTAGTGTACATGTGCAAGGCATGTATGTGTAGCTAGCACATACATGACTCACACATGAACTAATGACAATAATTATCACTCCTAAAGTAATTCTTGCATGCGTCCAATCCAATCAACAAGACCATTCATTTCATAAAAGATAGTAGACCAATTAAATATTTGTGAAACCCCTCAATTATAATAATTTAGCACAAGCAACATTCACTTAGATAATTGTAGTTCAGTCA
>JASDQU010013872.1:75666-88284 GCA_032191745.1 Picea mariana | reverse complement strand
CCACCCTCATATAAAGAAACTTTGTGCTACATTTGATTCAATATCATATGCTAGGAAAATTGCATGAATGCGTGGCATTATATTTTGGGGGGGGGCTTATATGTGTTGAAAATGTATTAAAAATGGTGTTTTCTAAAAGTATTTAAAATAATTACACCCAACTTTTTGTTTGAATGTTGTTATAAGGATAATATTCATTTCTAATTATTTTATCAAGATAATTTTTATATGGAGAAAGTTTATCCTCACCATCAAAATGGATTTAAACTATTATATGAAGGTTTATACCCGACACACACCTTAGAAACTAAATTATCTTCTATGTATGTGTCTATCAAACTTTTAGCATCTTAGTTTTTAATTTACAAGTCATTCTAAGAATATTTTTTCATCTAGTCATTCTTCATTCATTATTTCTTCAATCTCTTTTTTCATGTTTTTAGGGTTGCATCAACAATCTAGTGTAGATTCTAAGAATATTTTTTCATCTAGTCATTCTAGATTCATTATTTCTTCAATCTCTTTTGTCGTTTTTTAGGGTTGCATCAACAATCTAGTGTAGATCAAGACCAATAAATAAAGATGATTTAGTGTTATTTATGAGCATCATCAATGATGGGCCATGGAATTATAACTATTCAATTAATGTCATGGAAGCTCAGGGACTCCTTAAATACACCACCAAAAGAGTGATGGGCTAAGGTATTCCAACAATAACCAATGACACAAAATTCTAAGAACACACTTGAATTATCAATATGGGTGCATAATGCTTAAGAGGTGTTATGCACTATATGTACAACCACAGGGGTCTAACTTGCTAATATGTACTATATTGTCGTATGAGTGATATGTAGCTAATTAATTCATCTTTAACAAAACCAATAGAGCCAATTGTTGCACAATAAGTGAAAGAAATCTAATCTTGAATAACCCATTCAAAATTAGAATACTGAGGACAATAAAGAAAATAATCAACTAGGAGAAAACCATCATGACTTCATCCCACTCAATCTAGGGTAGTTATTTTTATCTCCGTGTCTTTTCTTACAATTTGCCAAAAAACAAAGAGGAGTGATACCAAACCTAGTAAAGTGAGGAACTAGTGGAATGGAAAGTAAGTAAGATCAATGGCTACTATTCATACATCAGGATTTGAAGATAAAGACATAAGTACTCGTGAAATTTATAATAAATTATAAGACTCATCACCCACAATGTCAATTAATGTAATTCAAGGTTATAAAACAACATGAAATGTGCCAAACTAAAATGCTAATAAAGTAGAAATGTCGATAAGAAATATACATTCATGAAAATGAAATGAAACAACAAGCAAAGTAATCTACAAATAGAGGGGATTCAACCTCCATTTGCAGCTTCAGAGTGGGCCCTTACTCCAAGGCAAGGCAAGCAAGGAATTGAATCCCTTAACGGAAAATGTTACTCTTAGCAAGTAAGCAAATGAAAACCAAGACTCTATTCTTCTATTACATGAAATTCAAAATTGCATTGTTCTATTGAAAGAAAATTAAATTTTGGATTTTGAAAGCCAACCCCTTAGAGCTCCCACACTCTTCTTAAATACAAAACAACTATGGATTTCCCCCAAGGTGAATTCTAAAGAACCCACAAATCATTCAAATATTTTTTATACAATAAAGGAAATGGTTTCATACAGTAAAAACCTTTCCAACTCAGAGCTTAGTCCTGTAGGTGGATTGGCAAAGCCACCGTCCTTCGGTCCTTTGGACTTCGGGAGGTCTCAGGTTCAAATCCAAATGTTTGGCAGATTGGTTCAAATGCGCTAGCTGGGGTTTTTCAGCAAGGCGATCGGTCTCAATCGTTGCAAGAGGACCCTGGATCCGCTAAATGGTATGGCCCCCCAAGTGGCAGTCGACGGGTTATTTCTGACTGCCCAGAGGATGTAAACCAAAGCAATTGTGGAGGTTGAACCTCTGGATGTCAAAAAAGAAAAAAAAGAAAAAAAGAAACAAACAAACAAACAAACAACCATTCCAACTCATGGTTGTGTTGTGGAGTTCTAAATTTAGCTTGAAATAATGGCCACTCCACTTCATACTGGATTCAAATCTAAGTATCTCAAACTGAGTCACATTCTCCCATGAATTTCTCTTTTGGACTATAATACAGAGTCAACAAATTTGCAATTATAGTCCTACATGTTTGAAGGTTTTAACCTTGCTTTTCCATTCTTAGAACATAGTGTACCCCTTCAATGGTGACAAGGGTGCCTTGCAATGATTATGACTTACACCAAGGGTAGCACACAAATCACACGTTCAAATATGGGAACTTAATCAACCCAAGCATTCATCTCATTTCCCATAATCACATCAAAAAATTTCAGTTGGGAAGCAACTATTAGATAATCTTAAAATGGCTTTATTGATAACTTGGGAATGTCTTAAGTATGCAAAAGAGGATGTTACGCAACTATAGAAGGAAAAAATGGATGAGAAAGGAATGAGAGAAAAACATAATTTTGGGTCTCACTGTGCCCCCCAATTGAAGGGTTGCACACCCCTGTGCGATAGAGATACTAAAATGAATCAAAACTCTAAACAACATGTGATCTTCTTTGTTCATCTTTGATTGTCCCTTCCTGCATGGATCCCTTCATTACCAACTATAACATATCCAAAATGAGTATTTATCTTCAATTGGAGTTTGTCCCATTGACCAAAAAGAAAAAAATTGGTTTGATAAATATATCTTTATCATTTCAACGAGCATGGTTCAAATGGCGAGAACATATTAAGCCTTTGAACTAAACCTTGCCTTATAGATTCTTCTACAACTACTAGAAAACGAATCTTTAGTACTCAAGGATGTTTTTAGGGGCAACTATTCTAATAATAATCTTTATTTAGGATCATCCATGCACATCTTTATTCATAAACAAAGAATCTCCATGATAGCCTCACATGTTGAATAGAAGACTCCATGCACTCTTTGATCCATAGCATTCCAATTCCTTCGACTATAAAGCTTTGGCATTCTTAAAAAACAAAGTGAATGGAATCCTTCTTAAATAACATAAACTATAATGGTGCCCATATGCAACAATGTAACAGACCCATGGTGGGGCGTAAAATTTTTTGCTTTTCTTAATGGACAGATTCTCCATCCAGGATTTCTAATTTGGAAAGTCTAGGACTCAGCCCGACCCTCCGGTCAAGATTCTTTGGTTCTCTAATTCAAACAAGACTTTGAGACCTTGATAGTCTCACCTCTTAATCAAACACAGGACCTTTTGGCCTCTGGTGCAGGTCTTATGATACCCGCGACCTTCTCCTTCGTGCTTCAACAAAGTCTCGCCATTGGCGTTAGCCCCTTTTCTCTTGGCGACCATTGCATATGACCGCGGGTTATGACCGAACGCCAATTACACAATTACAGGTGCGACCAAGAGTGGTTTGGAACCAAATTTCTTTTCACCCCGCAATTCACCACGAGCCACCACGTGTCCTTTTGTCAATAACGTGGTCTCCATTGCGGCCCGCCCTCAACTTTTTAAAGTTCGAACACCTTTTGTCCCCACAATTTGACGTGACCATTGATCCCCCGATCTTGATGGTACTTCTAAATTAACGGCTCAGATCTGTCCCTTTCGAACCTGCGGATCATATCTGACCCTTTCAAATCGACGGACATGATTTGTTTCGCAATTTGGGTTTCAGAGTTTTCAACTATCAAATCTTTACTTTTCTCCGTATGACAATCTTCCGAAATGGAAGATCTACTGATACTTGTCCCTTTAGATGTGCGGCTACGATCTTCTCCACGAGATCGGCCTTCGAGAGTTTCAATTCTCAAACTCTCGTTTATTTCGGAGTGATTTCTCCGAAATGGCAGATCGTCTGCCACGCGTCCTCCCAATCCAACGGTTCTGCTTCCGCTTCAGGACTTTGCCCATTTCAACTAGATCAACGGTCCTTCGGCTCCCTTCTCGATCAATGATCGAGATCTCCTTCGGGTCTTCGGACTTCTGAGATCTCAAATCTCAGACTTCACTTCCCCTCGAAGTAAGCGGATTCTTGTTGCGTGTCCACTTGAATCAGACAGTTAAGGCTTGCTTCGGGTCTTTACCCAAAATACATAGATTTGTGCCACCTGTCCTCTTGATCTAATGGCTATGAATTACATCGGGAATCTACCCGAAATCCACCGATCTACGCCACGTCTTTTCTGGGTCAGACGGTCAAGATTCACCCCGGACGATCCGACGCTTGAGATTTACTTCGGACGATTTGACAACTGAGATCTACTTCGGATGATCGGATGGTTGAGATTTACTTTGGCTCTCCTTCTCTCTGGACTTCGGGAGTCTCAAATATCAACTGAAAACTCACGAACAGATTTCTCTAGAGTCCATGATCCGTCGCCACGTGTCCCTCTGAATATGGTGGTCTAGATTCACTTCGGGTCTTCGTGGTTCGGGAATCTCAATTCTCAACTGAAACCCCGGTGTGATTCACCCGGAGCTCACGATCTACTAATGTGTGTCCTTTCTAAATCAACGACCCTCGTCTCCTTCGGGACTACGGCCTTCGGATATCTCAGATCTCAATTTTCCTCACTCTTTATTTCTCTCAGAACGGTTTTACCCAGAGTCCACGAACTGATGACATGTGTCCTCTTGCAGATCAACGGTTTCCAGCTGCTTTGGTTGTTTGGGCTTCGACGATTTCAAACTCTTCTTCTTCGCATTCTCCCAGAGTGCTTCCACCCGGAGTTCACGATCTGTCACCACGCGCCCTTCTAGCGATCGACGATCATGGTTTACTTTGGGATTTCGATGTTCGGGAGTTTCGACCTTTCCACACTCACCTTCTCCTAAAAGGATTTCACCCGGAGTTCATGATCTATCGACATGTGTCTCCCACAAATTGACGACTACAGATCACTTCGGGGCTTCACGCTTAGGGAATCTCAACATGCTCACCGACACAAACCTCTGTAGTGTAATCCTCCCAGAGTGTCAAATCTTCGGACATGCATCCCCTATTCTCAACGGTCATGATGAACTCTGACACTTTGGCCTTCGGGAGTTCTCGCTTCACACAATCCATTTTCCTCCGAAGCACTAAACCTCCAAAGAAAAGGATCTGGTGCCATGTGTCTCCTGGCACCAACGACTAGGATGGACTTCAGCACTTCGAGGGGTCGACTCACCCCTCGATTGAAATCTCCTGGAGTTGGTCAGCGTCGCACTGATTACCTCATAGTTCTGACGGTCGGGATGGCTCCCGGGCATCCTCAGATCTAAGGTCCAGATTAACTTCAGGACTTCGGGGATTTTTACTTCCCTTACGATGAACTTTCTCAATTCACCAAACTTGCGAAGTCTGAAGGACTCAAGGGGTTGACTCCTGCACTCCTTCTCGTATCCAATGGTCACAACGGAGCTTGGCTCTTCCCGAATAGTTCTCGTTCATTCGTCTTTCGAACAAAGGAACCTTCCCTTTCAATACTTCAAACTCACTATTCTTCCTAAGTTTTGTTGGCTCTAAAAGGCTTAAGAGCTTTGCGCTCTTTCTCTTGAACGTAACGCTTGGAATAATTCTTCCGCGCACCCCTTACGCTTATTCCTTAATCTCTAGAACTTAAGTGGTTCTTGGTCTCTTCTTGCCTCGCAAAGAGCCTGTGCATATGTGCACTATCTCTCCTAAGCTTTAGTAGACTCCTTCCTCCAAGGGACTCAGAATGACTAGGAGGGTCAACATCCATACATGAAACTGTGCCCAAGGTCGACGAACTCATAGTTCGTGGCTCTAGCTTAAGCCACTACAGGGTGCAAGCATTTACGAGTATAAAACATGTCCAATCCATATAATTTCCTACTTGCCTAATTACACAATCAAAAAAATGCAAAAAGGGATACAGTATAATTCATTAAGCAAACATATCCATCCCTACAATATTCATAGGATATCCAACTTTAATTCACAGTACCACTTAAATACACAAGATATGTGATTACTTATCTATTACAGGTGGTAGCCAACTAACTGACTGTGGGTGTTCATCCTTCCACCCGACCATAGGCTCAGAGGCATTCATTCTTAGCACTCTGGCCACCCCCGTGCCAAGCCATGATATCACCAGGGAACTCTCGCATTTCTTAAGGATTCTTTCTCTGTTTCAGCTTTTGCTCGGGTTCTATTCTCTGCAAACTTTCAGAGATTTTCTTCCCTGTTATGGCCTCGACGAGGTTTATCATATGCTCACTCAGCATCAAGCTCGCGAACTTCTCTTCATTATCCGCTTGGAGAGCTCCGTGCATTCTCCTTATACATTTGTATATCTTTCTTCCAGGATGGTTCTCGACCCATCCTGTTCCTTCTGTTAGAAGGGAACTCTGATCAGCTTGGCCTGTCATACCCAGTGGTACTTCGGGCTGACATTCTGAAGTTTTGGCCATGCTTCCATTCATGGGAGTGGTTGATAATTCAACCACTGGTCCTTTCTTCATTAACTGATTTCTCTCCTTGGGATCCGAAGGAGGTTTATTATCCTCATCAAGGGAATTTGGGGTTATTTGATATAATGACCCTCCCTTATAGTTTTCACATTCTTTCCTCTAGTGATATCATGGTCAATACTTTCAAGGCTTCACCCCCACAATTAGTTATTGGCAACTCAAACAATAATACATTTACACTATCCACATGCCTTASCATGGTAAATCCTATTTTATGATTAATTACAAGCTGGGGGAAACAAGGGTGTTACAATTCCCTCTGCCTTAAAGGAACACCGTCCTCGGTGTTCTTTCTCAAAACACCTATCATGCCTTTCTCATTCAGCTGTTTCAAAAATCTTGATCCTTCTTCCTCAGTTAGGTCCTTTTTCAGACCTTTAATCTTGGTCACCTGCTTTCAATAATTCTTGGACAACAAGCACGTTAATCATAGTCTTATGCGAAAACATTGCATAAAAAAAAAATCTAGGAAAATTTCATAATCTTAGCACAATAATTATCTGTGCAGTTTGTGGATTTGTATCCACATGGTTGTTTTGTTATCCAGACTTGTTGTTTTTCCTTGACATACCCGTTGGGTGCATGATCCCAATTCAATAGTTTACAAGAACTGTCATGGTTTCATCTTCCTTGCAGTAACTCACCCTCCAGGCCTAGGCTCAAGCATCCCCTTCTCTGCTATATAGTCCCTCAAATGATCCATCTTGCCTTGCCAAGGTTTTCTCGCACAAGAAGAACTACCCATCGTGTGCATGATCCCGATCAATAGGTTACAATAAATATTAAGGTCTCCTCTTCCTTGCGGTCACTCACCCTCCAGGCCCAGGCTCAGGCATCCCCTTCTCTACTATACAGTCCCTCGGGTGATCCATCTTGCCTTGACAAGGTTTTCTTGCACAGGAAGAATTCCAGAGACTCTGTCAAGTCTTACAGTCAAGGCGTCCCTCAGACTTTCTCTGTCAAGGCGTCCCTCCGGCTTGTGTTACCTCAACACAATATATTCTATGCGATCATAGCTTACCACAGGGTTCTCATGGCTCAACAATAGCCATTTTTCATGCTTTTACAGCTTGACAGCCTTCTGGCTCAACTAAAGTTAGGGATGAAGGTTACTCTCCTTCTAAAAACTCAATCATAGATAGGGACGAACGTTACTCTCCTTCTCTCGAGTCAATCTTTATTTCATGCGATCAGATTATACTCTTTCTCACCCGTATCACAGACATATAAAAATTCACGAGACATCATCATAAATTTTAAATTCAAAATTTTCTTGTAAATTTGTGACCCATAGATATCCAAATTCCACGTTTTGTTTCCATATTTGTTTCGCACAAGAAACAGATTCATACTTATGGGACTTTCCTTCCCATGGTGGTTTGGCTTAGCAGGTAATTGGCATTCCTTATGGCTTTCAACACTGCCATATTCAAGACTCCTCTGCTTCCTGCACTTTCAACTTCAATCAGCTAAACAAATTGTTAGTTTCCATGCACATACATTTTATTCCACCTTTATAATGTCATCACAAACAATTTCAGAAATGTGCATACTAACAATCAAATTCACTTTCTCATAAAGGAAATATCATTCCTTGCAGTTTGGCTCAGTAGGCAATTGGTCTTCCTTATGGGCTTACAATATTGCCATATCCAAGACCCATTTCCTCCTGCAATTTCAACATTCCTCAGCCAAACAAATTGTTAGTTTTCATGCACATTACCTTTTCAAAATCAAGCATACTAACAATCCAAGTCATTTTCATCTATTCAATGATACAAATCAAAAGGATACATCATCCCTTACCTATGCATCATTTCAGCCTACCAAATTTTTCATAATGTAATTCAGATATCAATTGACCTTAATGAATGTGCCAACATTCGTGGCCACATTCATATCCAATGCACTATAACACCCTGTTTCCCCCAGTCTGTAAAAATAATTATGCTGGCCAAGAACTGTGGCAAACTCAAAGATGTGAATGTGTGATTCTGAATGGACCTTAGTATACAAGGTTGACGAATGTAAATTAACATTATATATATATATATATATATATGTGCTGTAGGACTGTTGGGAGGGGAATGTGCTGAAAAAGAGACCATGGTGGCTAAAGAAAGGTGGTGGAAGGCACCTGGAATGGTGGCACTAATTTCCACCGAAAACCAATATCGTATTTGGTCTTCACTGGCCCGGAGAACCAAGAGCGGCTCGCTGGCCCCGAAATGAATTACTTTCCAAGTTGGTAGGTGAAGAGGCTCCTCATGAGTTAATGAGGGATGGGGGTGAACCGCCCATCCGTGGAGGCCTCAGACCTGACCATCGCGGGGATATTCTTGCCACACGCAACCTCATTGGAAAAGAAAAGGCAGGTAAAATGTGTGGAAGGGAGGGAACGTGAGGGAGATCGAAGGAAAGAGATCGGAAGAACTCTGGAACAAAATATAGAGTGAGCGATAACAGAGAAGATGGAGAGTAACCTTCTTTCTCGATCGCTGAAGAACCGAGACAGAGAGTCTCAAGCATCGTGGTCTAGCTCGGGGGTGGCTAGTGGTAAATCCATTCGGAGTCGCTGAGCCTACGGTTGAGTGGAAACGAGCACCCCTCTCAACAGTTGCATCGCCTGGTGTTTTTTTTCTGATAAGTGTTATATCTTGTATCTTTAATTTAAATATCTTGGAATGTATGCTCATGGTTTGAACACTTATAAATGGTTTCTGTGTAGAAATGTCTGCATGGTGTTTTTATCAGAATGGTGGTTGCATGTTTATGTTGGAATGACCACATTCAGTTTATATAGATATAGATATATGTGTTTGAACGGATTCAATATTCAAGTCTGTTCTCGGGAAATCTATTTCCTTATTTTATCTCAAGTAATGCCTTGGATAGATCTTCCCACAGGGACACCCTTTTTAAAGTTTACCCAAGAATATGTCGGAGGATTTTATGGCGTAAGTCTGAAAAACTCTGCACGAGAAAGAGAATGGTCCTCTTAGACTTAGGACATTTCAGCATTTCGGCACCCGGGGTATCGAGGTGCGAGTCCTCTTGTGCTCGCGAGTCCCGAAACCCCGACCCGCGAAATCCCGAAATGACAGCGTGTGGATGAATTAAGGACCTTTCGGAGGTTCGGTACCCATGATACCCTTCCTCTTGCTAAATGCACGAATGAGATCCTTTCGGAGGATCTAAGGTCTGTTACGACCGTTAAATTCGATGAAGGAACGTAGGCATTAATGCCTCGACCCCTTTTTAACCTTTGTAAGTAGCGAAGAAATCGGGACCGTCGATTCCAAGACCCATGGGAGTACTTGGACCGTCCAGCTATAGAATACACATGGCGGTCGGTAAGCATTTCAGCTTTTCGGCACCCGGGGTACCTAAGTGCGAGTTCTCCTGTACTCGTAAGCCCGGAAACCCCGATTCACAAAAACCCGAAATGATGGCGTATGGATGAGTTAGGACATTTCAGTGTTTCAGAACCCGGAACACCCAAGGAAGTATTTCCTTGTACTCGCAAGTCCCGAAAACCCCAACTTGCGAAACCCCAAAATTGGTCAAGTGTATGATGAGCGGGTGTATCGACTTTTCAGCATTCGGGTAGTCGAGGAGTGTGAATCTTCCACCTCTTGTATCCTGAAATTCTGATATATGAAACCACGACTCGCGGAATCCTGAATTGGCATAGTGTGACTTGGTTCGACATTTCGGTGTTTCGATACTCGAAAAACCCAAGGGTAAGTTTCCCTTGTACTCACAAGTCCCGAAATTCCGACTTGCAAAACCCCAAAAGAATATAGTGTGGAGAAGTGGTTATACTTCGGTATTTCGGCACCCGGGGTACCTAAGTGTGGGCCCCATGAATTTGCCAGTCTTAAAACCCCAATTAGCGAAATCCCGATGGAGGAAACCCCGAAATAGAGGAGCATGTTGAAAGTTTTGATGACTCAGAGTTTTCGGCTTCCGGGAAACCTAGGGGTGAGACCCGTTGTTTTCACATAACGCGAAATCCCAAAAGGAGGAATGCCGAAATGGCTTAGCATGGATAATATTGGTTATTTCAGTATTTCAGTACCCGAGATACCTATTGGCAAGTTCTCTTGTACTCGCCAGTCTCGAAAACTCGGTTTGTGAATTCTGGAAATATATATATATATATATATCTGTATGCAGGTTTCGGAGTTTCGACTCCTGGGAAACCTAATCACGAAACCTCCTGTCGTCACGTATCCCGAATTTCCGGCATACGAAATCCCGAAGGGTAGAGTATCAGGGCTTAATCCGAGTTGCTGTGAATCTCGATAAGCGGTTAAAACCGTTTCGGGTTTCTGCCCTTCGAAAGACAAGAGAGAAAAGGAAATACATGTATCGTGATTTCCCGAATCGCGAAAGCCGACGAGCACCTTTCCAATAAGGCCTGTGGTCCTAGCCGTCGATCATATGAGTACAGATAAGGGATGGCAGGGTCTGTATCAGGCCCCGTAGGGATTCGGGGAATTCCGTTCCTCGGAGAAAAGAAGAAAAAGGCCGAAAAATTCTGAATTCCGAAATGGGTATGTTACAAATTGGTATCAGAGCATGGTTACAACACTTGGCCTACTTGGGCTCATGAACGAGTTGCGCAGAAGCTCCGTTCGAAACACTCCTAAAAGAAGTAACCCCCTGTCTTAACCTTCTTAATCAAAAGACAAAGTTAAGAATGAAAACTCCTATTGTGTGTGTGCATGAGAAAAATATGAATTATGTACTGGATATGAATGTATATAAATATTGACTAACAACCAACGTTCATCTTTTGCACCCAAGCGGACGATCAGTCACGGAAAATTACAGATGCATAGAATGGTGACTCACCAAGAGGTGGGGGAAGGCTCCCACAATCAAGACGAAGAGTCTGACGAAAAGTGGGTGGTAGGGACTCCTCCAAATCTAGCTGAGACTGTGAGGAGCCTCATGGTCGAATTACAAAGCTACAAGGCTAACAATGAGAGGATGATGAAAGAACAAGAAAAAAACCCAGCAATTAACGCAGTTTTACTGCAGAGCTTATCCAACCTACAAAGACAAATGAAGCATGAACCCGAGGTACAGAAACATGGTCATATCAGTGGCCACACTGAGAGGAGCACCTCGAAAAAGGTCCATCCCAGAGGTAAGGGACAAGCGGTGGACGATTCCTCTGGAAAGGAAGCTGGCGGTGCGGAGGGCTCTTCTAGCAGCAGAACTAGTTCTTATTCCCGAAGAAAACAGAAGAAGCGAAAGCTTTCCAAGGGTCATAAATTTGAAGAATTCAGGAAGGCAAAACCACCCTCCTTTGACGGTGAAATAAAGAAAGGAGAGGAAGCAGAGGCCTAACTGCTTGGACTAAAGAAGTATTTCAGAGTACATGACTTCTCAGAAAATTTGAAGGCCCGAGTGGCCACCTTCAACTTGAACAGAAAGGCTTCCATTTGGTGGGAAGACCTTAAGAATGTAAAAGGGATTCACGAAGAAGACCTGTCTTGGGAACAGTTTGAGAAATACTTCAGGAAGAAGTATCTGTCGGAAAAATATTTCGACGAAAAGACTAAAGAATTCTATGAACTTAAGCTGGGGCAACTCACCATAGAGGAATATGTCAGCAGATTCCTCGAGTTGTTGAGGTTTCTACCCTACATAAAAGCAGAAAAGGCAAAGGTGCAACGATTCATCAGTGGACTACCTAAGGACTATAAGAACAGGATTGAATTTGACGAACCAAAGACCCTAGAAGATACTATCCGAAAAGCAAGATATTGTTATGAATAGCTTGGACATCGAACAGAACCTCGCGAAGGTTGGAAGCAGAAGAATAGTTCTGGATTCCAGAAAAAGGGGTTTAAATCCCCAAGATTTAAGGACTATAAAAAGAATTTAAGGATGAGCTTGCCAGCATGAAGTGTACACCAGCAGAACTTTCCCTCCTTGAGTGAAAATAAACTTTCTAGGTCTGCCCCAGTAAAGACTGATAACCCAAAGAGAGAACCTTTGAAATGTTGGGGTTGCGGAGAAGAACATCTACTGAGAGACTGTCCACACCGACAACAGAATAGTCAGAGAATTTACAACATCCAGGAAGCTACCAC
>JASDQU010013872.1:53473-67708 GCA_032191745.1 Picea mariana | reverse complement strand
TCAAGCTCATTGTTTTTCCTTGACATACCCATTGGGTACATGATCCCAATAAATATTTTACAATAACTATCAAGGTTTCATCTTCCTTGCAGTCACTCACCCTCCCGGCCTAGGCTTAGGCATCCCTTTCTCTGTTATACAGTCCCTTGGGAAATCCATCTTAACTTGCCAAGGTTTTCTCGCACAGGAAGAACTACCCACCGTGTGCATGATCCCAATAGTTTACAAGAACTATTAAGGTCTCCTCTTCATTGTGGTCACTCACCCTCTAGGCCCAGGCTTAGGCATCCCCTTCACTGCTATACAGTCCCTCGGGTGATCCATCTTGCCCTACCAAGGTTTTCTCACACAGAAAGAATTACAGAGACTCTATCGAGTCTTACAGTCAAGGCATCCCTTAGACCTGCTCTGTCGAGGCATCCCTCCGGCTTGTGTTACCTCAACACAATATATTCCAGGCGATCATGGCTTATCACGGGGTTTGCATGGCTCAGTAGTAGCCATTTTTCATGCTTTTTCAGGTTGACAGCCTTCCGGCCCAGCTAAAGTTAGGGATGAAGGTTACTCTCCTTTTCCCGACTCAATCATAGATAGGGATGAAGTTTACTCTCCTTCTCCCGAGTCAGTTTCTATTTCATGCGATCGGTTTAAACTTTATACTCTTTCTCACCAGTATCACAGGCATATAAAAATTTATGAGACATCATCATAAATTTTAAATTCAAAATTTTCTTGTAAATCTATGATCCACAGATATCCAAATTCCACATTTTTTTTCCATATTTGTTTCACACAGGAAACAGATTCATAATTATGGGACTGTCCTTCCCATAGCGGTTTGGCTCAGCAAGCAATTGGTCTTCCTTATGGCTTACAACGTTGCCATATTCAAGACTCCTTTGCTTCTTGCACTTTCAACTTCAATCAGCCCAAAAAATTGTTAGTTTCCATGCACATACATTTTATTGCACCTTTATAACGTCATCAGAAATCATTTCAGAATTGTGCGTACTAACAATCAAATTCACTTTCTCAAAAAGGAAATACCATTCCTTGCAGTTTGGCTCAGTAGGCAATTGGTCTTCCTTATGGGCTTACAATACTGCCATATCCAAGACCCATTTCCTCCTGAAATTTCAACATTCCTCAGCCAAACAAATTCTTAGTTTTCATGCACATTGCCCTTTCAAAATCAAGCATACTAATAGTCCAAGTCATTTTCATCTATTCAAGGATACAAAGCAAAAGGATACATCATCCCTTACCTATGCATCATTTCAGCCTACCAAATTTTCATAATGTAATTCAGATATCAACTGACTTTAGTGAATGTGCCAGTACTCATGACCACATTCATACCCAATACACTTCTTGCATTGATTTCAAGTTTGTCACATTTTATGATAGTTTCTTGGCCATGGTGTGTTGGAATTTAACCAGCCTCTTCACCACATGGCTTATTCATTTTCATTCACTCTTACAGTAGGACCATGCTTCTTGCTATAGGTCGATCATGATCCCAAATCAGTACAGATGAAACTCAAAAGTTTCACATGAATTCCTTTAAGCATTCCTCCTTCATTAATAACCAGGGTGCCAACACTTATGGCCACCCAATATGTTTCCCTTCAACGCTTACATAATGTAAGTAAAACATTGGGAGGTTCTCCTTCCTTGCTGAAAATTCCATTCTCTGCCCTCTTATGCGAACGTACATTCCCTCAAGGCATTCCATGCAACATGCTAACTATGAGCACCTTGATTCCCATAGAACCAGTCCCCACGACCACATTCTAACATAGAGTGATAAACTCTACCTTCCTTGACTAGCCCAGAGGAACTTCATTTTCTCTTCACGCGATCGAGAGTTGTGACCTTAGTTCTATTCTTTTCAGGTGTTACCCTTTCATCTCCCGTGTCTGGGTGCTATGATCCTAGCTGAACCTCTTATCTGCAATTCGACGATGATCATCCATCTTCCCCCAGATCCAATGACTGCAAGTGATTGTGGAACCTCAACTAGTTCACAGTTTATTTCTCCTTCCAATATCCATAATAGGTGTGGGTCGTCCAATCTACGATCGGACCCCACACTCAAAAAAAAATTGTATTAAGTTTAAATTATGGGCACAGACTCCGTCGCTAACATGTGTGCCTATTCAATCCCTGCAATGAATGTGGGTCGTCGATCTTATCAAACAACTATCGTTTGATCCGTAACTCCAGCAGATATTGAAATTGATTTGGTGACTGAGATCTGTTTCCTTACGATGAACGGGTCGCGTTCATCTCCTTTGTCAGATTCTCGATTAACCTTATTCGATCAGGGTTTTCTTTAGCGATCTTCATGATCTCGATCTGTAGTTGATCGAAGGGATTTCTACGATTTCTTAGTAAAGGTTTTTGAACTTTTTAGTCAATAGAGATCATTTGGTTCAAATGTCATTGCATCATACAGTTAGTCTTCACTGCCAGAGGTTCACACCTCCATCACTCGGGTTCTCCTTTCCAAATCATACCCTACTTGGGTATCCATGGTATACAACCGCCCTTTTAAAATTTCGTGCATAACATTAGACTATAAAATATTTCAAAAAGGATTCTTACCCAATATTTTCATACATGTTATTGGTTGTTATTACCCTCTTTCTATTTTTTTTAACCTCATCAACAGTTCTTTTAGGGGGATTCTTATAGTCCTGTCAACAATCTTTCGACCATAGACTTCCCATGGTCATCCTCTGCTTGAGGTTTCCCATCATTGGTAACCGTCTTACTCAACAGTTCCAATTCCTTTCTATACACAACATGCATCATTAGTTGTAACATTAACTAAAATGCATGTATCATAACATCCAAATTCATAACTTCTTCAAAATGTCCTAGTATATCTTTATGCACTTCATCACATTATCTTCAAGGGTCTCCATGAATGCAATACAGACAGTTCTCAACTGTTTCTGCAGTAATACAATCATCATCACTATGATGTCAAAACATTTACTTTCATCAATAAATCGACTTTCTCATTTCAGAGGAAACATAATACACACCAAGAAAAGAATTGAGGGCTCTCCCCTTATTCAAATTCTTTCTACATCGTCTGGGACTTTTCAGCCCAACTAAGTTATTTCTACGATCTCATTGTCTTTTCTATGCTTTTGCAGCTTACTCCCTATTGGGATCTTCCTGCTCTTTCCCTTGAGCAGCCTTGGTTAGGCCTCACTCTAACCCTTTTGGATACAACAACATGCTTAGTAGAAAGATTTTTGTTCATAGTGGGTCATGAACCTGTGCATCCTGCACATTATTATTCGGTTCTTAGAGTGGTTAACATTCAGTTGTTAGTCTTCCACCTACACATTTTATTTTATTTTTAAGAGGGTAATCTAGGATTCCTATATAGGCAGTCTTTGCAGCACATTGCCCAACCTTCAGTAGTCATTAGGGTGGTGACTCTGTTCTTTTGACAGAGTCCTTACACAGTTTCTTCATAGGGAACTCCTTCAGCATGCAACTTCCCTATTGCACTTCCATCACTATCTGTGATGGACTCAACCTTGAGTTAGCTTTAGCCATTTACCAAATATTCCTTAAGGAATATAAATGTGCATCCTTGTCATGTACCCAATTATGTATTCATACATATTCTGGTTTTTGTTAACTTACATCCATGATGCACTTAATCATATTCATATTCCTAAGCCTGCATGTAGTTGTCATAGTAATACCTCATAGCCCACATGCATCTTTACTTTTAAGATCAATCGACTCAGGATCGTTCACAATCCTTCTCATGTGACTCTCAAAGGCATAATCACTTGCATCTTATCATGACAACAGAGCATCTTTGCTCATTTACCCTTCTATCTAATTATATTGGTATTCCCTGAGGAAATGGGATACATTCCCCTCAATCTATTACTTGGAACAAAACTTTCATGACTCTTCAAAATGGAGTCAACCATGCATCCATAGCATTCATTTAATTTGGATAAGAGCAATTCTTGCTTTATATTTCACTCATTAGGGCAACCATATGGTGCAACTGCCTACAACTATACTCCTTCATCATACACATGCATCACTTGCATGTTTAATATCATTCATACCTAACTGGTATTAATATTAGGCTTCATATTAGGAAGCTCCACAATGCATTAAACCCATGCACTCAAGCATAATTAAACATCGCTAAGTATTCATCATGCTAGCTTATTGCTTACACATTTTCCATGTCATTCACACACATGGACATAACAGGCTTCTATCTCCTTTTCCCAAGGATATTCCAATCATCCTTATGATCACGTATATACATTCACGTATATTTAGGTGCGTCTCCTGCACCTTTTTACCTAATGCATTCACTTGATAGTTTAATTTCATCATTACTGTCCTTTAGTTTGAGATTTCAGTCACCTACGGGACTAATCTCACAGTCATATCTCGTGTTGATGTTGCCTTCTCTCATGGCTATAACCAACCAGGGTCACTTTCCTCTTTATGTGACAACGTCTTAGCAAGAAAACCTCCTTGCCTCAGTGTCCATAGGGTCTTACCCATCTCACTTTTCTCTGGTCATGAGGAGTTATATACTTTGATTTTAATATAAAGCAGTAACTATAACTGCCAAGGATCCTACCTGATCCTATCAGACTCCTTTAAGCCCACAAATGTATTAACCATTATACAATCCACCATCATCATTTCCTAAAGTTCCAACTACCCATGCTTAGAAGCAATGTTACAATCATAAGGTCATCCGTCCTTTGGGCTTCAACCGCCCTTGACAGAACCCTACCACCTTTGGCTATCCACATTCAAGTCTTATTATAAATGTTAATTAGCATATCCCTACTCTAGTAAGAGTAGTTATCACTTTGACAAGGGATAAAGAAATTCTTCTGTTGAAATTCAACAAGAATTCCCAAAGTCACAGGTTCAATCTGCAGTCCTTCTCCTCAAGGAGTAAATTCTTCTCCTTACACAACTCGTACATGAGCCCAAGCAGGACAAGTGTTGTAACCATGCTCTGATACCATTTTGTCACACACCCATGATGAGGCATAATAAAAATTTCGCTTTTTCCTCATGTAGCCCACAAGCTTCCAACTCAGCAGGGCCCTGCTGACCTCCCAGTCAATGGATCGTCTCCTATTCCTGAGCCGAAGAATCTCTTCGAGTCCCTGCTGGAACCTCCATGAAACAAATCTGTAGGTCATTTTAATCCCCTGGCGTAGGCTTTGAGACAACCTTTGCACGATTTTCCTTGAGGCACCTTTTCCCTTCCCGGAAAAACTACATAAAGGGTGCTAGTCTCCTGACTAAGCCCCTTCCTCTCATGTGACCATGGCCTGTGACCATACCCCTATCCGAAAGGAGCTTCGGGACTTCATGTATCAGGGAATTGGAAAGGAGTTCACCTTTGTTTTCCCAATCCCTGAACTCTCAATGTCAGATCAACAGCTCATAATTCTCCACGATCTAACGGCTCAGATTAACTCGCGAGTGTGGACTTCATAAGTTCGAACAACTCTGCCTTTGATTATTTCCAATTGTGAGTCAGCAAAGTGTTGATCTCCCACCACATGTCCTGTCGTGATGGACGGTTGACAATCTCCTCCCGGGATTCCACTGTTGCACCACACCTGGCAACACCATGGTTCGACACGTGCATCCCTATGTGCTCTCGATATGATACCCACATTTCCTCGATCGAACGGTCAAGAGAGATCCCAAAGGGTCCTTAGATCTACGGACCACGGTGCTTTGCGACTTTGGGTTTCAGGGGTTTTGGTTGCACCAACCCGTAATCTTCCCAATGCACAAATTCCCAAACTAGCAGATCTAATGCTCAAGGTGGATCCCGATAGATTCTTAGATCAATGATCCACGTTATTTCGTGACTTTGGGTTTCGAGGGTTTTGGTTGCACCAATCTGTAATCTTCCCGATGCACGAACTCCTGAACTATAAAATCCAACGGTTAAGGTGGATCTGGATAGATACTTGGATCTACGGTCCAGGTCGCATCACGACTTCAGGTTTTGGATTTCAGAGGATCCTTCCCCTTCACGATGGCTACCAATGTCCGTCGAACTTGCGAAGACTGAAGGAGTCGAGGTGTTAACGCCTACGCTCCTTCTTCAAATATAACGGTCGTGACAGACCTCAGATCCTCTTGAAAGGATCTCATTTGTTCATCTTCCAAATGAAAGAATATTCCCTTTTGATAATTAAATCTCGCTATCCTTCCTAAGCTTCGTCAGTTATGAAGGACTTAAGAGCTTTGCAGCTCTCTCTCATGGACTTGACTCTTAGAAGAGTCTTTCGTGCACCCCTTACGCTCATTCATCAAGTCTAGGACTTATGTGGGTCTCAGTCTCT
Source organism: Picea mariana (assembly GCA_032191745.1). NCBI lineage: Eukaryota > Viridiplantae > Streptophyta > Pinopsida > Pinales > Pinaceae > Picea > Picea mariana. The sequence continues at coordinate 61,319 of JASDQU010013872.1, read as the reverse complement.
GCTTGCCTCGCAGGGAGCATGTGCATATCTACACTACCTCTCCTGAGCTTAACAGACTTCATCCTCCAAGGGACTCAAAATGATTAGGAAGGTTGACATGCGTACATGAAACTATGTCCACGGTCGACAAACACATAGTTCGTGACTCTGGCTTATGACACCATAGGACACAAGCATTTACGAGTATAAAACATGTCCTATCCATATGATTTCATACTTTCCTAATTACACAGTCAGGTAGATACAAAAGAAGGAATACAATATGAATCGTTAAGCAATCATAACCATCTCTAGGTCATTCACGGCATATCTAACTTTAAGTCACAGTAGTACTTAAACACAACAGATATGTGATTACTTATCTATTACAAGTTGTCGCCAACTAACTGACTGTGGGTGTTATTCCTTCCACCCTACCATAGGCTCAAAGGAATTCATTCTTGGCACTCTGTCCACCCCCGTGCCAAGACATGATATCACCAGGGAACTCTCGCAGTTCTTAAGGATCCTTTATCTATTCCATCTTCAACTCGATTTCTGTTCTCTGCGAACTTTCAGGGATTTCTCTCTCTCTGTTATGGCCTCGGCGAGGTTTATCAGATGCTTGCCCAACATCAAACTCCCAGCCTTCTGTTTTTCCTCTCGTTGGAGAGCTCTACGCCACTCCCTTACAAGCTTTCACTCTCCTCCCTGTCCTCTCTGGTTGTCTGTGTGTATCTATCTTACCTTCCTTCTTTTGGAAGGTTTCCAACCCATCACGTTCCTTCTTTCAGAAGGAAGCTCGGGTCTACATGTCTCTGTGGTACTTCAAGCTGACATTCTACAACTAGCCCATGCTCCCATTCATGGGGGTAGTTGATAATTCAACCACTGGTCTTTTCTTCCTTAACTGATTTCTCTCCTTGCGATCTGAAGGAGGTTTATCATCCTCATCAAGGGAAATTTGGGGTTATTTGATATAACGAACCCTCTCATATAGTTTTCACATTCTTCCTCTAGTGATATCATGGCCAGTACTTTCAAGGCTTCACCCCCACAGTCAGTTATTGACAACTCAAACAATAATACATTTACATTGTCCACATGCCTTAGCATGGTAATTCCTATTTTATGATTAATTACAAACTGGGGGAAACAAGGTGTTACACGCGTCTTTTGTTTAACCTTTTGCTCTATTTTGAAGGCATATTGATAGGTTGTGCCTAAGGATGAGATGTCCAAAAACTCCAGTTTTGTCTAGATGTATCTATCCAGACTGTCGTGGTACTTGAGCACTAGCTGTCACTCATAATATTTGATACCCAGCTTGGTGCGTAAGGTATTGAAGACATTGGTGAACTCTGGCACTGTTTGGTCTCTTTCCTACCACAATGTGGTCCATCTTGTATAGAAGTCATCATAATTCCAACAACGTAGTATTGTTCCTTAATAACATCCCTAAAGGAACCCCAAGTGGGTGCAACTGCAAATAATGTGGATCCCTCTATTTCCTTTTTCTCATAGAAAGTCTCCCACCAATCTTTGACATGGAGGACGACCTTGAGGAGCACAAATGTAATATTTTCTCTATCGAAAAATTTGTGGATAGAAAAATACCCTTCTAGAAGGTTTAAACATTTATCTATGGCATCCACATCTATTTGACCTTCAAATATAGGAATATCAAAATTGATTTGTACCTTGAAGGGGGAGGCGCCTCCGCTTAAGGTGGATGTGTCGCTTGTCAGTAGTTGTTGAAGGGTTTGTGCAATGTTGTCCATCATCTCGTTCCTCTATCGCTCAAGGGATTCCTCGAGCAACATTTTGAAAGGATCTCCTATCTCGTCGTCTTTCTTTTCTCCCTCCATGGACGGTTTCTTGGGTATGTTAGAGCAATTTTATTCAATAGAAACAAGCTTGAAACCCAACTCTTTATACCTTGACCACGTCAGGGACATGCACTAAAAAATGACAAGTATCGGACCGCTCTGATACCATTGATCCATATTTATGAGTAGAATGAAATGAAACCACAGACTTATAATCACTCGTACAAAATGAGAGATAAGTGACCAAAAAATGAGCAAAATCTGCATATAAATGACCACTTTTGATTTGACAATCGCTGGTGGCTAATTTCCAGTCTCTTATCACGTGACCAAAAATGTGGTCATATTTAGTTTGGTCATTTATAGCTTGTCTTGTGGTTATTAATTTGGTCATTAATTGTCACAATTAATGTTAACATTCCATCTTCACCTTTATGTATTAAATGTTATTAATTATGAATTATTATGTAAATATAGCTTTGTCAAATTTGATATTAAAAATGTTATTAAGTAAAATTATTAAATAATGTGGTCAAATTTGTGAGAGGCTCATCATTGTCACCATTATGTATTTAACGTTAGCTCATTATCATCACTATTATATACCAATGTAGATACAGCTGAACTCTGAATCTGTCATGTTCATAGAGGCATCAAATCCCTTAAGGTACAAACTTTTTTAGAGTGCCAAAATTGAGTAAAGGTTTGCACCTCAAGGGATTTATTCTCTCTCAACACATAATAGATCTAGAGTTAAAATGGATCTACGTTGGTTCTTAATAGTGCATGTTTTCATGCGTGTGTGTGTGTGTGTGTGTGAACTACATGTCAACTCCATGTTGAGCACTAAATGAATTACGCATCTCCTACATTATGAGAAATGCACCATTCAAATTTTTTAACCAAGATCCATATTAACTTCAAATCTAGCAATCATCAAAAAGTCATCAGATCCCTTGAGGTGCAAACCTTTTTTAGAATGTAAAACTTGAGTAAAGGTTTACACCTCATGGGATTTAATCCTTCTCAATGCATGATAGATTCAGATTTAAGATGGATATATGTTGGTTCTTAATGTGTGTGTGTGTGTGTGTGTGAGTGTGTACGCAGGTGTGCGCATGCACGCCATGCGTCAACTCCATGTTGAGCATGAAAGGAATTACACATCTCCCTCATATGTGTAAAGAATAATTTTTTTTGTTATCAATACTTATTTTTCAACTTTAGAATGTGTCTTTTGGTGCAATGATATTTTTTTTTTACTTTCACTTTCCTTGGATATTAAAATATTTTAATTAACTTGGACATTGAAATATTTTATTTATGGTCCATATTGAATTTTTTTTCTTATTATTTCTTTTTAAATGCCACAAGTCAAGGCCATATTAAAGCATTGAAGTAACTGCACATCTTCATCATATTAAGAAGTAGAAAACTGAATAATAAAATTTTTACTTTCAAAATATTTTATTAATGGTCAACATTGAAATTTTTTATAAATGGTCAACATTGAAATATTTTTTTGTTAATAATATTTTTTTAAATGTCACTTATCAACTCCATATTGTTGTTGAGCATGGAAGGAATTGCACATCTCCCTCATAATGGGTTGTATAAAGCATCTTTTAGTGCAATTAAATATTATTACTTAAATATGCGTATATAAGTCTACCAATGTCAATTTCCCATCCTGTCCCGCCCCAAACTACCTTTAATGTGAATTTTTCATTTAAGTAACAAATCCTTTCACTTCCTATGGATATAGCAATATCATAAGGAAAAGTCACTACTATTTGCTCCATTATATGAGCTCCACCATTAACTATTTTTATTTTTAAGGTGGTAGAAGCCCTGATTAGAAAATCTCCTCACCCCATAGGTCTCCCAGGTTAAGTTAGAAGGACATAACAGGAGGGGAAACTCTTTGTTACAGTAAGTTCAGTGATATTTTATGAAGGAACAAAGTCCTATTTTAGTCATATTTTATGAAGGAACAGAACCCGAATGGATGGATAAACCATCGGAAGGGAATAAGAGGAGCTACTCCTAGTTGCCAGGCCTCCAGCATTATCTTTTCGCATGATACCTTGCCAGTCGCTGACTGGGCAGCATCCAACAAAAGGCAGTCGTGCACTGACGAACGACCAGCAACCAGCATCAAAAGACCAGAGAGTATAAAAATACCAGCTGTGCGTACGCCTGTATGAATGTCGATTTCCCACCACGTCAGCGCTGGCTCTCTGCCATCGATTTGGGGAATTTTCGTCGGCCAACTTTATGCATCATGGGGAACCCTTGAGGATAGATGTTTTTGAGAATCTTCGTCGGTCAATTTTATGTATCTTTGAAAACCCTTTGCAAAACATTAAAATGATAAACAAATATTTCAGAAAATTGTAAGTTCTAAACCGTTCAATCATTTGGACGGATCTGACCCTAGAAAAAACCTCTTAAAAATGTTCTGAAAAGTGCACAAGGCTTCGCCATTTTCGCATTTTCCTCAAATTTGGTCTTTATCTCGGTACGAAAATTTTACACGATCTTATGGCTGGTATCCTACGGTTGACTCTCTGTCTGTTTGTTGTGCAGGTTTTATTTTTTATTGAATGCTTTTCTTTCCAGGCTTGTGCGGTCCGACTCTTCGAATCTTTGGGTTTTGTCCATATGGCAGATTCTATGCAGTCTTTCACAGCGTTTCCAGTCGGGGATCAGTTTCAAGTGGTGGTTCCTCTGCTTCTTTGAATTGCAGTGCCTCTGCCTCCGCTAGCAGCGGAAGGGACTCGGCTTCGGGTTCTTGTAGCGATTCAGCTTCGGGTTCTGGCAGTGGAAGTGCCTGCGGGGTCTGGTAATGCTGCTGCGAATTTCAAATAATATTTATATCGTGTCTTCGCGCTCTGTTCGTGCTAAGAAATGGAAATAAGCTAACTGCAACGGCACTATCCTCAGTCAGTGAAAAGTGGTGATATCAGTCAGTGAGGTCATAACGACCATTCAATTGCAACGGAGTGAACTTGCGAGCCGATGAGAGCAGCGTAGGTGGCAGCCGACCAGGTGGTTCCCTCTCTGCCCGCCAAGTGGCAAGCTGTCGACCTGCCAGGTGGCAGTCAACTAGGTGGTTCCCTCTCTGCCCGCCAAGTGGCAAGTTGTCGGCCCACAAGTTGGCAGCCGACCAGCTCGTTCCCTGTCTCCCCACCAAGTGGCAATCTGTCGGCCGGCCAGGTGGCATCCGACCAGGTCGTTTCCTGTCTGCCCGCAAAGTGGCAATCTGTCGGCCCGCCAGGTGGCATCCGACCAGGTGGTTCTTTGTCTGCCTGCCAAGTGGCAAGCTTCGGCCCGCCAGGTGGCAGCCGACTCGGTCGTTCCCTGTCCGCCCGCCAACTGGCAATACGAAATACTGTATTTGTTCAAATGAAATTGAGTTTTATGGCGAGAACAAGTAGTTTGTTACTGGCAACGGCTTTCGTGTACTTGACACGCACTGCATGGAAACCTGTAAGAATCATAAGCTTAAAATTTAAAATTTAAAATTTAAATGGATTATGCATGAATGATTTCAAATAACAAACATATATATAAATGAATGATTATGAATGGAAAATGTAAATTAAATTTAAAGAATTATAAGCATAATTTCATATTTAAGTTGAATATGATCAATATTAGATATATATGGAATTTAAAAATAAATAAAAAATGAGAAAATTATATTAATTTAGGTATTTAAAAAATGAATAAATATATTTTAAAATAATAAGTAGTTTTTAAAAAAAAAGAAAATTTATAGTTAAATCATGATGTTCCTGCTAAAATTAAAATTTAAAAAAAAAGAACAGTGATGGAGGACACTGTTCGACTTGAGAACATTGTATATCGACTTTACAAAAAAATGTTTTACTAGATTATCTACTTAGATCCAAAGCCATGATGTAAGAATTGGTTGGTAATCTTGGCTATTGGGTGAAAATTGGTTGGGTTTTTTTATTCGACCCATGAGGTGAAAAATTGTTTGGTTGTTCAGTGCAATTCATGACATGTATAGGTTTTACCATAGATTATAAGGTGTATTAGATGCACAAAATATAATATATTACCTTTTCAATTTGCTCAATGATTATTTATCTAAGAACTAATTTTGGGGAATTTAATGATGTATGAGCATCAACTACATCTTAAACATATATTTTAATAAGGGCGACATGTCTTCAAATATCTCGAATCTTGTTAAGTCATAAGTTATTGGTATATTGTCTTGCGAGTTGTTGGGTATATTCTTGGGTTATAGTACTATCCAGTCGGTTTGATCTCGGACCTAGCCCAGATCACTCTAACGAGTTATTTATTTCCCATATTTAAAAAAAAAAAGTGAGGGCATTTGTGAGACTAGGCAATGATTATGCATCCATTAATGCAAATTTGCCATGCGTTTTTGTATCCCTTAGTGGGAATTTCCAAGGTATGGCACACATATTCAAAAAAATTTAATGCATTTCCTTATTTTTAATATGGACTTATATAACATATTATTCCACATGCATTTTGAGTGTGTAGTAGCATGTGGCATGGTACAATGAGGTTTATGAGATTAAAAAAATTGGAGTGTAAGTTTCAATAAATTAGAATCCGTGGAGGGGGAACTCCACTAATGGATGGTAATGAGGTGTAGTGGAAGACATAACTTAAAGATCGATATTTTGATGGTAGCGAGAAAATGAAACCTTTAGAGAACAAGTGGTTGAGTATTTGAAAATTTGGAAAAAATTGAAAGCAAAAATGAATGTGATTATGTGGTTATACGGGGCAAACTTAACAATCTATGGCATATCATTTACATTCATAGGATATTAAAGAATACTTTTAATTTTACTATATATAAAAGAATTTCTTAAAATATTTTTTATGAACTCCCTTCCCACAACATATTTCCAATTTAAAAGCCCCCTATTTTAAATAGATATCCAAGATAGCCATTTTTTTGTGACATTTGTAATACCTTTTCTAGTTTTATATATAATATGGTCACATGACACAACTCTTATAATCCCAATATATAAATTATGCAAATTGATGGACTACATGATTTTCCTTTTTGTCTTCCATATTTAATTTAAGCAACAAAATGATTGGAGATTAATGGACATTTTAACAAGACTAATTGTGTTCCATCATCCAATGAGGTTAAAAAGTTCCAAGTTATCTGAATCATGCCTCCTTTTTTCTTTCTCAAATGAGCAATCAAGCAAAGATACTAATAGTAGAGAGGTTGGATTTTCTATCAAATTAGTATATTAATGTCTACATCACACTCCTTAGTGGGTTGAAAAAAATCATTTCTAAAAGATACATTTGTATATTCCTATGACCCTTTATTTGTTTATACCCAACGAAGGTTCATTGCAGAGTTCTTCCACCAAGTAGTTTCTCCATATCTTAGCAAATCATCAAATTTATAATGATTTTTTTGTTCAATCCTTGATTTTAGTGTGTCCTACATTGATGGGAGAATACAGACAATAGCTTGGTATGGGAGAGTTGGAGGATATTATAAGCCCTCTATTGCTTGTGAAAATGTATAAATTAATGTATATGTGAGAGCTTCTTGGTGTTCAAGAGAAGGTTCTAGGAAACAAGGAAGAGGAAGGAGAACATTTGAGGAGAAAGCTTACATTGTTATGGATATTTGATGGTGTAGTCCATTCCATTATGAAGCCACCTATTCAACCCCCATTCAATACATAATTCAAAACACATGATAATTAATTTTAACATCCTCCCTTCTGTTACCGAATTATAAAACCCCTCATATGTAGATGTTTATAAATTATTAAAATGTCCATTGGCCCCTATATACTAGGAAATATACTTCTTTCATTTTTTATAATTTTAAAACCCCCAATATGACTTCATATGATATAATATTTCCGAATTGGAGCACCCTCCAAGCGTAGTCACAATATATTAAAAAATGATTATGAAAGCAACAATTAGAGATGAAGGATTGGTTGGAACAAAATGATTATGAGGACAATTGACGATGAAAA
>JASDQU010013872.1:41852-53360 GCA_032191745.1 Picea mariana | reverse complement strand
TCAAACTGAAATACCAAGGAATGCTCCTCCAAATGTTGAATCCTCAAGTGGAGTTGCACCCTCCTGAAACTGTCAAACCATACAATTTCGGCCCTGGTGAAGGAGGCCTTCAAATGCCATGAAACTCACTCGAAAGGTAGATTGGGACACTACAATTCACTAGGTGAAGTCTCATAGTCATATCTGAAGTGTAACCCCTCCAAACTGAATAGATATGAATCTCAAAAATGCCCTCCTTCTCTCCAATTCGCCCCAATGCTCTAGGGAATCATCTGGACCATAAAACTCTCTCGAGAGGCACTAGAAATCATGGCCAAGGCCCTAAAAGTAAAAACCAATTTCTCAAATATCCAAGAGCCCTCTCCAACTCCTACAATGAACCTTCCTTCAATGGATGGTGTGCCCCCCTTGCTGGAAACCCCCAATGGTGCGCCCTCCTTCTCTTCTTGTGCTTGTGGTTGGTGTAGAACCCTCCTGCACTAAGTAGATATAAACTAGAATGGTTTGGAAGAGTATTTTATCCTAGATACCAAGCTTGGGACAATTTAGGTGGAATATTTCACCATCGAATCATCCTCTAGGGTTTGTTAATTCAAAACCCTCAAAACCCCCAAGGTATGGGCTCTCTAGCCAGAAGTTGTATATCAAAACGATAAACATACATGAATGAGATAATAGAGGCCCTTGCCTCTTTTTTATACTTCATGCTCACCTTGTCCCTCCAAAGTAACTTTCATTTTATTAATTATTAATTAATTAATTAAGTCACTTTAATTAATTAATTAACCTTTTTACCTTTGAAAATCACCTTATCTCTCCTTGTGGCTTCCCTGGCCACTGAAAGTCACTTCTCATCATCCTATCATGTAGTGTTGTTCCTCTTGATTCCAATGAGATATTACACTGAGAGGTTCCTCCAAGTATTGTGCCCAAAATTACCTCTTCAGTGAATTTAATTGACCTATAGCTCAAAATACTCAAAATCATGGAAATCGTTAGAATGCAACGAAACAAAAACCGACCTGTGTCGAATGGATCATAATGATGAAATGGGATGATAGATGCAAGCCGAACCCCAAAATACCTCTCAATAATAGTTTTACTTGCTATAACCTCCATCTAGCTACTCTGGTCATCATAACCCTCTATAATGTAATGATGTCCCAAAGTGGAGACATTATAGTCCTCCCTGCTAGAATATTACTTGTCCTCAAGCAATAAACAAATCCCTCCAAGTATGTTACTAGGATCCCATGTCCATCTGTGGGACACACAGTAGACCCCATCCAAAGATGAACTATCATGCACTCTACCCCCTGGGTCCCATATCAAGACATGAAATGCAATCCCCTAGGAAGCATAATCCTTAAATATATCAACAATGTGAAACTCCTGTACATGACACATGACCTCATCCTGAAATGAGTCCATCCTCCAAGAAACTACCAAGATCAACAAAGCCTCCATCAGCTGCACATGTTGATGCTAGAATGAGGTACTTTAATACCTCCATGTGACACCCTCAAGAGATGTTCTCTTCTCAACACTGAGGGTCAATGAAAAGTCAGAACAACTTTCCCCTGCAAAGGTCCACTCACCCCTGTTAGTTAGTGAAATGCTCAATCTTGCAATCCCTATATCCCATGCTAGTCTCTGTCGAAGATCATCATGCTGGCACTGCAATACGCTGACCCTGTCTAACTACTCCCTGCGTATATATAGGATCCTCCACTCATGGATCCTCAAACTGAAGCACCTGTGGCCATTGGACCTATTGTCCAAAAGCTGCATTTGTAGAGACATCTCTGTGGAAGTAGTACCTGCCCAACCATCTCCATGTCTGTTCATGATGATCAAGAGTGAAAATATGCCTCGCTCTATTGGACAAGTCCCTGCAAGCCCACTCTAATCCAACCCATGGTGGAATATGCGGCTCTCTGACACAGCCTAGGTCACCTTGTAGTGAAACATCCTGCTAGAAAAATGAACTCCTGGATCCCATGGAAAACTTGGAATTTTATCACTTCCAATCTCCTATAACTGCTCTTGTGTGGGATTGATCACTGTTAGAAGTCCTCTGTGCTCATATTCTATCACTTGGCCTATGATGCTCATCATCACGCAACAAGTCTCAACAGACTACCTATGACAATCCACCTCTATCCGGTTAGATGCCATAAAAATACTCATGACAGGTGGTCTCGGCCTAGCCACTCCCCATGTCTTCATCCACTGCCTATCCCTCCTCATGTTGTTTTCTATGATAAAAGTGTCAGGAAGGGCTAATAGAACATATGCAACTGACTGTAAGACTGGAATATATCACATGCTTTGTTCAATCCCAAGGATTTGACCAGATCTCGTCCATCGGTATCCACGATAAATACTTTCCTGGGGTCATCATCGAATCCCAACCATCCAGTACAACTGGAAGTAACTCCTCCAATTGTTGTTCAACCAACCTCCATCTCTAATCTCCCATGCAACTGATGATATGGTGAAGGTGATCTCTCATAACTAGGTTTTGTTGCAAAGGAGTGACATCTACATGCTCCCCTAGGTGTGTCTCCTCCCTGCAAGGCAATATACCCCTCTGAATCCCACCATATATCTCGGCATGTATTTGTGAGCTATCACTCACCACTATATGCTCTGGCCTACTCATGTCATCTTCTGTATACTCATGCTGCATCGTAGATCCTAGGCATACTACTGGATCAACCTATCCCTAAAGGTCAACCACTCTCGGGACATAAATGGATGTGTCCTCAAAACTTCCCCTGGCTCTGGAGTCCCCATGCATCGGTGAGTGCTCAAATGTATCAAAGATCCTTGTGGAGGGTAGCTCCTGTGCTTCCAGATCATAACTCTCCATACTCATCAGTGACTCTAGGTACTCCTCATTCTCAGCCATCAATCGATGCTCCTCTGCTAGATCACCAACATCCTCACTGACTCTCAGTTGTCCTGCTAAGTGGTGTGACTCCTAATCACAGTCATGTTGAGGTGCCACCTCACGTCTCCCCCTTCTAGTGACATCATTGGATTCCTCAACAATACTCTCTACAGAAGATAAAGTGTTGAACTTCTCACTGTCTACTGTGCCACTGAGTCCTCCTATGTTCCACTGCACCTCATTACTAGCACTAGATGTTAGCTCCCTCTAAATCACACTGTATCCTATATGAGAAGTTGTATCCTCCTGTGCACTCACCCTGCTACTATCATCTGCGCTTGGATCCCATATAGATGTGTCCAGACATATGTTATAGTCATCATGACTAATAAAGAGTGCATTCTCTTCAATGCAGGCCGATCCTGGAAGTAAGTGCCCCATCAACCTATCAGTCTCCACCATATTCTCAACTAATGGAGTCTCCAAAAGTTGTGACTTAATCTCCTCATGTTGATTTGTATGTGTAAGGTCAATTTTTTGTACATCATGTATCACCTTCTGTATATGTGGATCTACATGTCCATGGTGTGCATCCCTCACGTACGACTCCTATATGCTACTACTATCCTCATACGAGGTGGTTGTCATAGGTGTCTGGAAAGATGACAGATGTGTCACGGTCACCATAGGAAGCTAGTCATCTGTAGGTTCTAACACGTGTGAGTCCTCACTAGTGTCACCACTCTGTTGAGGTGTAAGGTCATCAACAGTATGTGATATGACTGCTGAATCATAAGTGCTATCATCCTGTCCATCCCACTACTCCTCAAATGTGCAAGGGTCACTATCCTCCTCATGCATGCAAGAATCACTAGCCTCTATGCAAGAGTCACTATCACTAGCCTTTATGCAAGAGTCACTATCATCATCAAACTACTCCAGATAAGCATCTATTGATCCATCCTCACATACCTCATCATCACTTTCATAGCGTACCTCAATAATATGCTTCTTACCCTTACCCCTACACCTATGATCTGGTTCCCAAGGCACCCTGCAACTGTAGCAAAGGTGTGTGCTCCTACTGGGCATGGGGTTTCTCCATTATCCCCTCCATCTAGCTACGCTAGCTCTGTATTCCTCTATATTATTGACCCAAAATGTAATCTCATCTGCGCTCCACCTAGGATTTTTCATGGGTAAATATTGTTGGAATGTTACTTGGGCCCTAGTTCTCTCACTAAGGTCGTAGTAATATTCCAATTCACAATGTACAACCTCTTTAGAAAAGTCTCTAGACTCCATATTGTCATAAGGAAGATCCCTCAGGTTGGCAGGAATCTAAGATTTGATTCCATTGTAATGTTCCCAAGCCAAGATGCCAGGAACATCATGGTTTTGGGTGAATTTTAAAACTTTTACTAGTTGTGGCATTTTTTCAAACACTTGGTTTATTATGATCCTTTAGGTTTCACTTAGGGTTATACTGATGCTTTATATGTGTATTTAAAACAACAGATAATAAGATAAATAAATGTAACATACCATGACCATATGCAAGATCAAAAATATGATAGACAATCCAAAATGATTCAGATATTATCTTTATTCATAATAATAAGAACCTAATACAAGGATGATGTAGATCAATAGATGGATCCAACAACATAATAAGAGCTGCTACAAAATGATCCCAGGAAGAATATGAAGCCTCCAAAGGTTGGATACATGATTAATACTGAATACAAGTAGAGATCTAGACCGTATGCAATACCAAACCCTCAACTGGAAAAGCCACGCTCTAGTAGAATATTGAAAACCCTCAATAATTTGGCCCAGCTGAAGAAGCCTCCAAATGAGTCCAATGAAGATGTCAAACTGTAGATCTTTATTTGTAGAGTCCCCTCCTGAAATCTCAAACATAAATACCAAGGAATGCTCCTCCAAATGTTGAATCCTCAAGTGGAGTTGCGCCCTCCTGAAACTGTCAAACCCTACAATTTCGGCCCTGATGAAGGAGGCCTCCAAATGCCTTCAAACTCACTACAAAGGTATATCCAGACACTATAAGTCACTAGGTGAAGTATCAGAGTCATATATGAAGTGTAACCCCTCCAAACTGAATAGATCTAAATCTAAAAAATGCCCTCCTTCTCTCTAATTCGCCCTAATGCTCTAGGGAATCATATGGACCATAGAAATCTCTCAAGAGGCACTAGAAATCATGGCCAAGTCCCTGCAAGTAAAACCCAAGTGCCCAAATCTCTAAGAGCCCACTCCAACTCCTACAACGAACCTTCCTTCAATGGATGATGTTCCCCCCTTGCTGGAAACCCCCCAATGGTGTGCCCTCTTTCTCTTCTTCTGCCTGTGGCTGGTGTAGAACCCTTCTACATTGAGTAGATCTAAACTAGAATGGTGTGGGAGAGTATTTTATCCTAGAGACCAATCTTGGGACAATATAGGTGGAATCTTTCACCATCGAATCATCCTCTAGGGTTTGTTAATTCAAAACCCTCAAAACCNAGCCAGAAGTCGTATATCAAAATGATAAACATACATGAATGAGATAATAGAGGCCCTTGCCTCTTTTTTATACTTCATGCTCACCTTGTCCCTCCAAAGTGACTTTCATTTTATTAATTATTAATTAATTAATTAAGTCACTTTAATTAATTAATTAACCTTTTTACCTTTGAAAAACACCTTATCTCTCCTTGTGGCTTCCATGACCACTGAAACTCACTTCTCATCATCCTATCCTGTAGTGTTGTTCCTCCTAATTCCAATGAGCTATTACATTGAGATGTTCCTCCAAGTATTGTGCCCAAAATGACCTCTTCAATGAATTTAATCAACTTATAGCTCAAAATACTCAAAATCATGGAAATCGTCAGAATGCAACGAAACCAAATCCAACCTATGCGAAATGGATCATAATGATGAAATAGGATGATCGATGCAATTTAGACCCTAGAATACCTCTCAATAATCTTTGTACTCACTATAACCTCCATCTGGATACTCTAGTCATCATAACCCTCTATAATGTAATGATGTCCCAAACTAGTGATATTACATGTGAGGAGTAGGAAGAGGAGTGTATAGGCATTGCTTCTTAGTGTCCATTTTGGAAATAGCACAAAAAGTGCAGGAACGAATATAATTGTTGACATCATGTCGAAATTTTAGCCAGTAGAAATGTCGTCGTAGGACTGGCACTTTATTTTCGATGCCAAAGTGTCCTACCACTCGACTGTAGTGGGATTCCCAAATCAACTTCGCTTTCTCACTTGATGGAACACATAGATGGCCCAGATGGCACAACAACTCGTCCTGCAAATGGAAATGAGTGACAATTTTGTTTGTGCCCAAAATATGGTAGGTGTTGGTGAAGTCAAGATCTATCTCATAGAGGAGGGGTCATCTGGAGGTCTCGTGGCCACAAGAGTCTAGCACTGTCATGAGTATCGTGACTATAGGCCGGCTGAGGAAATCAATGACTCAGTTGGTTCTTCTTATTTTATACTTGATGTTGAGGTGGAACTGCTGCAAATATGTGGACCACCTTTGATGGCGGTCATTCTACAATTTACCATGTGTCTGCATGAAATACAACAACTTATGATCATTGTGGATGACTGTCTCCTTCTCGAAAATGTAATGCTTCCACTAGCGACAGGTTTTCAAAATGGAGTACATTTCTTTGTCATAAGTAGGGTACTTATGGAAAACATATGATAGTGTCTCACTATGATAGGCCATGGGGTGGTCGTGTTGAGTGAGGACTGCACCCACAACATAGTTTGAAGCATATGTCTCGATCTCAAAGGTTTGTTGTAGGTCAAGTAATGAAATAACTAGGGCTAAGCACAAACACTACTTCATATCATCAAAATATTTCTGTTGGGATAGGCCCCACACAAAAAAAACTTCTTACCACCACCACTAGTTATTCGACTAAGGGACCATGCAATATAGGAGAATCCCAACATGAACCTGTGATAGAAATTGGCAAGGCCTAAGAAGCTCCAAAGATCAGTGAGCATGGTTGGCATTGGCCAATCACGGATGACTTGACTCTTGGCTGGATCAACATGCACATCATGTGCATAAACAATGTATCCTAGGGACCTGACCTTGTCCATGTCGAATGAGCATTTTTCCAAGTTGGCATATAGCTTGTGCTTCTGCAGAGTGTGCAGAACTTGTTGAATATGTTGTAAGTGTTCTTCCCAAGTATTGTTGTAGGTGAGGATTTCATCCAGATACACCAACACAAAATAATTAGTGAAAGGCTGCAATATATCATCCATCATCCTCATGAAAGTTGCTGGGGAATTTGTCAAACCAAAGGGCATGACCATCCATTCAAAAAGACCTTGTTTTGACCTGAAGGCATTTTTCCATACATCTACCTTCTCTATTGGGACTTGATGGTAGCCAAAATTCAAATCAATCTTATTGAAGTATTTTTCCCCCTTAAGTTGATCAAGGAGATTGTTTATTCAGGGAATGGGGTACTAGTTCCTGATTGTGATTTTATTTAGGTCCTGATAATCAATGAAGAGTCGCCACATCCCATCTTTCTTATTCACCATCATGATTGGGATTCCCCAAGGTGATGAGCTGGGTTGGATGTGCAACTTGTGGAGGAGTTCTTGGATTTGACACTTGATCTCCTCCTTTTCTATCATAGAGCGGTGATTGACTAGCCCATTGGGTAGCGGTGCGTCGAGGGTTAGATTGATGGGATTCTTGACCTGACAGTGCAAAGGCACCCCATTGGTGATGAGAATATGTATTTGTATTCATTCAAAAATGTATCCACTTGATTTTTTTGTGTGGAGAGGTTAGTCATGGAGGCCATGGATGTGGTTACAACCTTTTGCTCACTCTAAGAGATAATCACAAAGCAGAAAAACTTCCTGATTAGAGAAATGACCTTCCTGCATTTCTTGGCAGAGATCAAGGAAATAGTGGTAGGTGGGACTACCTCAGGTATCCTATACAATTTCCTATTCAAAGTAATAATAACACTGTGAGGCCTAGACTCATATACAACATGACATTTCCATAAATAAGGTTGGTCCAAAAGAACATCACAAACTTCAAGGGGAGCAACATCACACAATACCTCATCTTTGAATGGATTGATGCCATACAACAGGTGGAATTATTGGTTGACGTGAAGATCAGTACCTTGACGGAGCCATCTGATGGTGTAGGGATGTGGATGCAACATTTTCGAAAGGACTATCCACTTGATGATCTTCGTTGAGATCAGGTTCTTCTGACTATTTCTATCAACGATGAAGTGCGGTGGGGTGCCTTTCATCCACATATATGAATGAAAGAGGGGTGCTCCTTCCTATGGCTCATTAGGTTCACCAAGTTGGATCTTGGTGGTAGCAACAGTGGCACTAGGTTCTACATCAATGATCCATCTCCCCTTTTCTAGTTCTAACTTAGAGTTGGAACCCGCATATGATTAAGAGGATTTTACCTCAGCCACCAATGACTAATTTGAGCGACAATAAATAGTGTTATGCCAAGGGCTCTTATGGAAGTCACACCACTTCCCGGTATCTTTATTCATCTTCCCATTGTCCTTATTTACTTGTGTCTTGGACTGGTTTTCCTGAGGTTTCCCATCTTTTCTCTATCCTTTGTTTTGCAGGTTGGTGATTTCCTTTCCCAACTTCTATTATGAGGGGTTCCTAGACCCAAACTACCACATTGTCACACACCCATGACAGGCCATAATAAAAAATTTGCTTTTTCCTCATGCAACCCGAAAGCTTCCAACTCAGTGGGGCCTGCTAACCTCCCGGTCAATGAATTGTCTCCTATTCCTGAGCTGAAGCAACTCTTTGGGTCCTTGTTGGAACCTCCACAAAACAAATCTGCAGGTCCTTTTAATCCCCTGGCGCAGGATTTGAGACAACCTGCACGCGCTTTTCCTTGAGGCACCTTTTCCCTTCCTAAGAAAACTACATAAAGGGTACTAGTATCTTGACTAAGTCGCTTCCTCTCATGTGACCACGGCCTGTGACCATACACCTATCTGAAAGGCACTTCGGGACTTCATGTATCGGGGAATTGGAAAGGAGTTCACCTATGTTTTCCCGATCCCCGAACTCTTAGTGTCAGATCGATGACTCATAATTATCCACGATCTAACGGATCAAATTAACTCGCAAGTGTGGACTTCACAAGTTCAAACAAATCTGACTTTAACTCTCTCCAATTGTGATTCAACGAAGTGTTGATCTCCCACCATGTGTCATGCCATGATGGATGGTTCACAGTCTCCTCTCGGGGTTCCATTATTACACCACACCTAAAAACACCATTGTTTGACACTTGCATCTCTACATTCTCTCGATATGATACCCACATTTCCTCGATCGAACGGTCGAGAGGGGTCCCGAAGGGTCCTTAGATCTATGGTCCATGGTGCTTTGCGACTTCAGGTTTTAGGGGTTTTGGTTGCACCAACCTGTAATTTTCCTGATGCATGAACTCCCGAACTAGTAGATCTAATGGTCAAGGTCGATCCCGATAGATCCTTAGATCAATGATCCAAATTATTTCATGATTTTAGGTTTTGGGGGTTTTGGTTTCACTAACCAGTAATCTTCCCAATGCGCAAACTCCTAAACTAGCAGATCCAATGGCCAATATGGATCCCGATAGATCCTTGGATCTATAGTCTAGGTCGCATCGCGACTTCAGGTCTTGGATTTCAGAGGATTCATCCCCTTCACAATGGCTACCAACATCTGTCGAACTTGCAAAGACTGAAGGATTCGAGGCGTTAACACCTACTCTCCTTCTTCAAAACTAACAGTCTTGACAGACCTCAGATCCTCCCGAAAGGATCTCATCCATTCATCTTCCAAATGAAAGAATATTCCCTTTCGATACTTAAATCTCGCTATCCTTCCTGAGCTTCGTCAGTTATGAAGGACTTAAGAGCTTTGTTCTCTCTCTACTGGACTTGACTCTTAGAAGAGTCTTCCATGCACCCCTTGCGCTCATTCATCATGTCTAGGACTTAAGTGGGTATCAGTCTTTGCTTGCCTCAAAGGGAGCCTATGCGTATCTGCACTACCTCTCCCGAGCTTAACAGACTTCATCCTCCAAGAGACTCAAAATGATTAGGAAGGTTTACATGTGTACATGAAACTGTGTCCATGGTCGACGAACACACAATTCATGACTCTGGCTTATGCCACCACAGGACACACAAATTTACGAGTATAAAACATGTCCTATCCATATGATTTCCTACTTGCCTAATTACACAATCAGATAGATACAAAAGAAGGAATACAGTATGAATCGTTAAGCAATCATAACCATCTCTAGGTCATTCACAACATATCTAACTTTAACTCACAATACTACTTAAACACACCATATATGTGATTACTTATCTATTACAGGTTGCCGCTAACTAAATGATTGTGAGTGTTCATCCTTCCACCCTACCATAGGCTCAGAGGCATTCATTCTTAGCACTCTAACCACCCCCATGCCAAGCCATGATATCACCATGGAAATCTCACAGTTCTCAAGGATCCTTTCTCTATTCTAGCTTCTGCTCAGGTTCTGTTCTCTACGAACTTTCAGGGATTTCTCTCTCTCTATTATGGCCTCGGCGAGGTTTATCAGATGCTCGCCCAACATCAAACTCACAACCTTCTTTTTTTCCTCTTGCTGGAGAGTTTTTCCCCACACCCTTACAAGATTTCTCTCTCCTCCCCATCCTCTCTAGTTGTCCGTGTGTATCTATCTTACCTTCCTTCTTTTGGAAGGTTCCCAACCCATCACATTCCTTCTATCAGAAGGAAGCTCAGATCTGCAGGTCTCTGTGGTACTTCGGGCTGACATTTTGCAGCTAGCCCATCCTCCCATTCATGGGGGTAGTTGATAATTAAACCACTGGTCTTTTCTTCCTTAATTGATTTCTCTCCTTGGGATCCGAAGGAGGTTTATGATCCTCATCAAGGGAAATTTGGGGTTATTTTATATAATGAACCCTCTCGTATAGTTTTCACATTCTTCCTATAGTGATATCATGGCCAATACTTTCAAGGCTTCACCCCCACAGTCAGTTATTGGCAACTCAAACAATAATACACTTACATTGTCCACATGCCTTAGCATGGTAATTCCTATTTTATGATTAATTAAAAAATGGGGGAAACATGGTGTTACAATTCCCTCCCCCTTAAAGGAACACTGTCCTTGGTGTTCTTCCTCAAAAACACTTGTCATGCTTTTATCATTCAGTCGTTTCTGAAATCTTGATCTTTCTCTCTCGTTCAGGTCCTTTTTCAAACTCTTAATATTTTTCACCTGCTTTCAATAATTCTTGGACAATCAAGCATGTTAATCATAGTCTTATGTGAAAACATTGCATAAACATTTCTAGGAAAAAATTTCATAATCTTAGCACAATAATTATCTGCGCAGTTTGTGGAGTTGTATCCACATGGTTGTTTTGTTATCCCAAGATCATTGTTTTTCCTTGACATACCCATTGGGTACATGATCCCAATCAATAGTTTACAATAACTATCAAGGTTTCATCTTCCTTTCAT
>JASDQU010013872.1:22023-41460 GCA_032191745.1 Picea mariana | reverse complement strand
ACTTGCTCTGTCAAGGCATCCCTCCAGCTTGTGTTACCTCAAAACAATATATTCTAGGAGATCATGTCTTATCACAGGGTTTACATGGCTCAGTAGTAGCCATTTTTCATGCTTTTTCAGCTTGACAACCTTATGGCCCAGCTAAAGTTAGGGATGAAGGTTACTCTCCTTTTCTTGACTCAATCATAGATAGGGATGAAGGTTACTCTCCTTCTCCTGAGTCAGTTTCTATTTCATGTGATCGGTTTAAACTTTATACTCTTTCTCACCAGTATCA
This sequence comes from Picea mariana, assembly GCA_032191745.1. Taxonomy (NCBI): domain Eukaryota; kingdom Viridiplantae; phylum Streptophyta; class Pinopsida; order Pinales; family Pinaceae; genus Picea; species Picea mariana. The sequence continues at coordinate 41,183 of JASDQU010013872.1, read as the reverse complement.
TAGGCATATAAAAATTTATGAGACATCATCTTAAATTTTAAATTCAAAATTTTCTTGTAAATCTGTGATCCACAGATATCCAAATTCCACATTTTGTTTCCATATTTGTTTCACACAGGAAACCGATTCATAATTATGGGACTTTCCTTCCCATAGCGGTTTGGCTCAGCAAGCAATTGGTCTTCCTTATGGCTTACAATGCTGCCATATTCAAGACTCCTTTGCTTCTTGCTTTTTCAACTTCAATCAGCCCAACAAATTGTTAGTTTCCATGCACATACATTTTATTGCATCTTTATAATGTCATCACAAACCATTTCAGAATTGTGCGTACTAACAATCAAATTCACTTTCTCAAAAAGGAAATACCATTCCTTGCAGTTTGGCTCAGTAGACAATTGGTATTCCTTATGGGCTTACAATACTGCCATATCCAAGACCCATTTCCTCTTGCAATTTCAACATTCCTCAGCCAAACAAATTCTTAATTTTCATGCACATCACCCTTTCAAAATCAAGCATACTAATAGTCCAAGTCATTTTCATCTATTCAAGGATACATCATCCCTTACCTATGCATCATTTCATCCTACCAAATTTTCAGAATGTAATTCAGATATTGACTGACTTTAGTGAATGTGCCAGTATTCATGGCCACATTCATACCCAATACACTTCTTGCATTGATTTCAAGTTTGTCACATTTTGTGACAGTTTCTTGGCCATGCTGTGTTGGAATTTAACCAACCTCTTCACCACATGGCTTATTCATTTTCATTCACTCTTACAACAGGACCATGCTTCCTACTATAGGTCAATCATGATCCCAAATCAGTACACATGAAACTCAAAAGTTTCATATGAATGCCTTTAAGCATTCTTCCTTCATTAATAACCAGGGTGCCAACACTTATGGCCACCCAATACGTTTCCCTTCAATGCTTACATAATGTAAGTAAGACATTGGGAGGTCATCCTTCCTTGCTGAAAATTCCATTGTCTTCCCTCTTATGTGAACGTACATTCCCTCAAGGCATTCCATGCAACGTGCTAACTATGAGCACCTTAATTCCCATAGAACCAGTCCCCATGACCATAGTCTAACATAGAGTGCTAAACTCTACCTTCCTTGACTGCCCTAGAGGAACTCTATTTTCTCTTCACGCGATCAATATTTGTGACCTTAGTTCTATTGTTATCGGACTAATCAGTAGGTGTGGACACTAATAGATCTCCCTAGATCCACCTGGATCTAGAATAAAACAGGACAGGAAATGAATCTTTCCCTAAGTTTTGACCATTGAATTAACTAGTAGGGAGGAACAAGTAACATACCTTTGTATCACTTCCTAGGGTCTCTATTGCTCCCGCTTCGCTTCGGTGCTCTCGTGAGGTCAAGACCAAGACAACACAAACCAACCAAAGTGAAGATAGAAAAATATATTCAACTGTCAACTTATGTGTATGATCAAGGAATTACACAATAAAGTGAGAATAGCTTTATGGGAAAGGGACATGCCACTGTATCATATTAATACAAAGTAGAAGATTACAACCTAATCGCCTTGATGTCACAAGCTTCCTTTCGGTGGCTCTTGTCTCTAACACACACACTTGCTTGATCCTTGCAAGAAGAAGATCAAATTCTCTTGATAGACTTGCTAGAGTCTCTAAGCTCCTGCTCAAGCTAAGTCCTTCACACAATTCTTTCACCAATTCTCCAATGAATCTTGCTTAACCTTTTCCATGAGAATTCCATCAATATATAGGAGAGAATGAGATGGTTACTTGGATAAGAATGATCCTACAATATCAGGGAATCCAGTACAAGGATAACCATTCGAATGCCAACCCATTCTTCTAGAAGATTCCCTTCTAGAACCATTGATAATTCATATTTTTCCAAGCTTTAGAGCAAGTTCGCACACTGGATATATAGAACAGTGTGAGAAGTTCACACCCTAGCTTAAAGGAGTCTATGAGAATGGGGCATTCTCGCACACTGGGATACTAGCAATCTGCGAATTCTCTTCAAAAGTAAGTTTTCTGGGAAGAGATGAATGTCATTTTTCTCAGGAGAAAGTTCTTATGAGGAGGTTGAGTACACAATCATCAATACACTATCACGATGACCAAAATCATGGGTAAACCTCTTGTCTGCAATTCGACAGTGATGATTCATCTTCCCTTAGATCCAACGGTTGGAAGTGATTGTGGAACCTCAACTAGTTCATGGTTTAGTTCTCCTTCCTATCTTCGTAATAGATGTGGGTCGTCCAATCTACAATCAAACCCCAAACTCAAAACAAAACTATATTGAGTTTAAATTATGGGCATAGACTTCATCGTTAACATGTGTTTCTATTCAATCCCTGCAATGAATGCGGGTCGTCGATCTTATCGAACAACTAGTGTTTGATTTTTTAACTCCAGTAGATCTTGAAATCGATCTGGTGAATGAGATCAGTTTCCTTACGATGAATGGATCACGTTCATCTCCTTTGTCAGGTTCTCGATTAACTTGATTCGATCAAGGTTTTCTTTCGTGATCTTCATGATCTCAATCTGTAGTTGATCGAAGGGATTTTTATGATTTCTTAGTAAAGGTTTTTGACCTTTTTAGTCAATAGAGATCATTTGGTTCAAATATCATTGCATCATACAATTAGTATTCACTTCCAAAGGTTCACACCTCCATCACTCGGGTTCTCCTTTCCAAATCATACCCTACTTGGGTATCCATGGTATACAACTGCCCTTTTAAAATTTTGTGCATAAAATTAGACAATAAAATATTTCAAAAAGGATTCTTACCCAATCATTTCATACTTGTTCTTGGTTGCTATTACCCTCTTTCTATTTTTTTTCTTTTTTTCTTTTTTTTTTACCTCATCAACAGTGCTTTTAGGGGGATTCTTACAGTCCTGTCAACAATCTTTCGACCGCAGACTTCCCATGGTCATCCTCTACTTGAGGTTGCCCATCATTGGTAATCGTCTTCCTCAATAGTTCCAATTCCTTTCTATACACAACATGCATCATTAGTTGTAACATCAATTAAAATGCATGTATCATAATATCCAAATTCATAACTTCTTCAAAATGTCTTAGTATATCTTTATGCACTTCATCACATTATCTTCAAGGGTCTCCATGAATGTAATATAGACAGTTCTCAATTGTTTCTGCAATAATACAATCATCATCACTATGATATCAAAATATTTACTTTCATTAGTAAATCGACTTTCTCATTTCAAAGGAAACATAATACACAACATGAAAAGAATTGAGGGCTCTTCCCTTCTTCAAATTCTTTCTACATCACCTGGGAATTTTCAGCCCAGCTGAGTTATTTCTACGGTCTCACTGTCTTTTCTATGCTTTTGCAACTTACTCCCTATTGGGATATTCCTACTCTTTCCCTTGAGAAGCCTTGTTTAGGTTTCACTCTAACCCTTTTGGATACAACAACATGCTTAGTATCAATATTTTTGTTCATAGTGGGTCATGAACCTATGCATCCTGCACATTATTATTCGATTCTTAGAGTGGTTAACATTCAATTGTTAGACTTCCACCTACACATTTTATTTTATTTTTAAGAGGGTAATCCAAGATTCCTATATAGGCAGTCTTTGCATCCCATTGCCCAACCTTCAGCAGTTATTAGGGTGGTGACTCTATTCTTTTGATAGAATCCCTACACAGTTTCTTCATAGGGAACTCCTTCAGCATGCAACTTCCTTATTGCACGTCCATCACTATCTGTGATGGACTCAGCCTTGAGTTAGCTTTAGGCGTTTACCAAATATTCCTTAAGGAATATAAACATGCATCCTTTTCATGTACCCAATTATGTATTCATACATATTCTGGTTTTTGTTAACTTACATCCATGATGTACTTAATCATATTCATATTCCTAAGCATGCATGTAGTTTTCATAGGTATACCCCATAGCCCACATGCATCTTTACTTTTAAGATCAATCAACTCAGGATCATTCACAATCCTTCACATATGACTCTCAAAGGCATAATCACTTGCCTCTTATTATGACAACAAAGCATCTTTGCTCATTTAGCGTTCTATATAATTATATTGGTATTCCTTGAGGAAAGGGGATACATTCCCCTCAATCTATTACTTGGAACAAAACTTTCATGACTCTTCAAAATGGAGTCAGCCATGCATCCATAGTATTCGTTTAATCTGGATAAGAGCAATTCTTTCTTTATATTTCACTCATCAGGGCAACCATATGGTGTCACTACCTACAACTATACTCCTTCATCATACACATGCATCACTTGCACGTTTAATATCATCCATACCTAACTGGTATTAAAATCAGGCTTCATATTAGGAAGCTCCACAATGCATTAAACCCATGCACTCAAGCATAATTAAACATCGCTAAGTATTCATCATGCTAGCTTATTTCTTACACCTTTTCCATGTCATTCACACACATGGACATATCAGGCTTCTATATCCTTTTCCCAAGGATATTCCAATCATCCTTATGATCACATATATACATTCACGTATATGTAGGTGCATCTCCTACACCCTTTTACCTGATACATTCACTTGATAGTTTAATTTCATCATTAGTGTCCTTAAGTTTGAGATTTCAATCACCTACGGGACTAATCTCACAGTCATATCTCATGTTGATGTTGCCTTCTCTCATGGCTATAACCAACCAGGGTCACTTTCCTCTTTATGCGACAACGTCTTAGCATGAAAACCTCCTTGCCTCAGCATCCATAGGGTCTTACCCATCTCACTTTTCTCTGGTCATGAGGAGTTATATACTCCTATTTTAATATAAAGCAGTAACTATAACTGCCAAGAATCCTACCTGATCCTATCAAACTCCTTTAATCCCACAAAGGTATTAACCATTATACAATCCACCATCATCAATGCCTAAAGTTCCAATTGCCCATGCTTAGAAGCAGCGTTACAATCACCAGGTCATCCATCCTTCGGGCTTCAACTTCCCTTGATAGAACCCTGCCACCTTCGGCTATCCACATTCAAGTCTTATTGTAAATGTTAATTAGCATATCCCTACTCTAGTAAGAGTAGTTATCACTTTGACAAGGGATAAATAAATTCTTCTGTTGAAATTCAACAAGAATTCCCAAAGTCACAGGTCCAATCTGTAGTCCTTCTCCTCAAGGAGTAAATGCATATAACAATATCTCCTTACATGACTTTTACATGAGACCAAGCAGGCCAAGTGTTGTAACCATGCTCTGATACCATTTTGTCACACACCCACGATGGGGCATAATAAAAATTTGGCTTTTTCCTCATGTAGCCCACAAGCTTCCAATTCAGCGGGGCCTACTGACCTCCCAGTCAATGGATCTTCTCCTATTCCTGAGCTGAAGAAGCTCTTTGGGTCCCTGTTGGAACCTCCATGAAACAAATCTGCAGGTCCTTTTAATCCCCTGGTGTAGGCTTTGAGACAACCTACGTGCACTTTTCCTTGAGGCGCCTTTTCCCTTCCTAGGAAAACTACATAAAGGGCACTAGTATCCTGACTAAGCCCCTTCCTCTCATGTGACCACGGCCAGTGACCATACGCCTATCCGAAAGGAGCTTTGGGACTTCGTGTATCGGGGAATTGGAAAGGAGTTCACCTTTTTTTTCCTGATCCCTGAACTCCCGATGTTAGATCGATGGCTCATAATTCTCCATGATCTAACGGCTCAGATTAACTCGTGAGTGTGGACTTCGCGAATTTGAACAACTCTGCCTTTGACCATGTTTCCTGCTGCAATGGATGGTTCATAATCTCCTCCTGGGATTCCAATGTTGCACCACACCTAGCAACACCATCATTTGACATGTGCATCCCTACGTGCTCTCGATATGATACCCATATTTCTTTGATCGAATAGTCGAGAGGGATCCCAAAGGGTCCTTAGATCTACGGTCCACGGTGCTTCGCGACTTTGGGTTTCGGGGGTTTTGGTTGCACCAACCCGTAATCTTCCTGATGCATGAATTCCCAAACTAGCAGATCCAACACTCAAGGTGGATCCCGATAGATCCTTAGATCAACGATCCACGTTATTTCGCGACTTAGGGTTTCGAGGTTTTTGGTTGCACCAAACCGTAATCTTCCTGATGCACGAACTCCCAAACTAGAAGATCCAATGGTCAAGGTGGATCTAGATAGATCCTTGGATCTATGGTCTCGGTCACATCGCGACTTCAGGTTTTGGATTTTAGAGGATCCATCCCCTTTACGATGGCTACTGATGTCCTTCGAACTTGCGAAGACTGAAGGATTCGAAGCGTTAATGCCTACGCTCCTTCTTCAAATCTAACGGTCGTGACAGACCTCAGATCCTACTGAAAGGATCTCGTCCATTCATCTTCCAAACGAAATAATATTCCCTTTCGATACTTAAATCTCGCTATCCTTCCTGAGCTTCATTGGTTATGAAGGAATTAAGAGCTTTGTGCTGTCTCTCCTAGACTTGACTCTTAGAAGAGTCTTTCGTGCACCCCTTGTGTTGATTCGTCAAGTCTAGGACTTAAGTGGGTCTCGGTCTCTCCTTGCCTCGCAGGGAACCTGTGCATATCTGCACTACCTCTTCTGAGCTTAACAGAGTTCATTCTCAAAGGGACTCAAAATGATTAGGAAGTTTGACATGCACACATGAAACTGTGTCCGCGGTCGACAAACACACAGTTTGTGACTCTGGCTTATGCCACCATGGGACACAAGTATTTATGAGTATAAAACATGTCCTATCCATATGATTTCCTACTTTCCTAATTACACAGTCCGGTAGATACAAAATAAGGAATACAGTATGAATCGTTAAGAAAACATAACCATCTCTAGGTTATTCACAACATATCTAACTTTAAGTCATAGTAGTACTTAAACACACCAGATATGTGATTACTTATCTATTACAGGTTGTTGCCAACTAAATGATTGTGGGTGTTCATCCTTCCACCCTACCATAGGCTCAAATTCATTCATTCTTAGCACTCTGTCCACCCCCATGCCAAGCCATGATATCACCAAGGAACTCTCACAGTTCTCAAGGATCCTTTCTCTGTTCTAGCTTCAGCTCGGGTTCTGTTCTCTACGAACTTTCAGGGATTTCTCTCTCTCTCTGTTATGGCCTCGGTGAGGTTTATCAGATGCTCTCCCAGCATCAAACTTGTAGCCTTCTATTTTCCTCTCAATGGAGAGTTTCGTGCCACTCTCTTACAAGATTTCACTCTCCTCCCTGTCCTCTCTGGTTGTTTGTATGTATCTATCTTACCTTCCTTCTTTTGGAAGGTTTCCAACCCATCACATTCCTTCTGTCAGAAGGAAGCTTGGGTCTGCAGGTCTCTGTGGTACTTCAAGCTGACATTCTGCAGCTAGCCCATGCTACCATTCATGGGGTAATTGATAATTCAACCACTGGTCTTTTCTTCCTTAACTGATTTCTCTCCTTGGGATCTGAAGGAGGTTTATCATCCTCATCAAGGGAAATTTGGGGTTATTTGATATAATGAACCCTCTCGTATAGTTTTCACATTCTTCCTCTAGTGATATCATGGCCAGTACTTTCAAGGCTTCACCCCCACAGTCAGTTATTGGCAACTCAAACAATAATACATTTACATTGTCCACGTGCCTTAGCATGGTAATTCCTATTTTATGATTAATTACAAACTGGGGGAAATAGGGTATTACACGCATCTTTTGTTTAACCTTTTGCTCTATTTTGAAGGCATATCGATAGGCTGTGCCCGAGGATGAGATGTCCAAAAACTCCAGTTTTGTCTAGATGTATCTATCCACACTGTCGTGGTACTTGAGCACCAATTGTCACTCATAATATTTGATACCCAGCTTGGTGCGTAAGGTATTGAAGACATTGGTGAACTCTAGCACTGTTTGGTCTCTTTCCTGCCACACTGTGGTCCATCTTGTATAGAAGTTGTCATAATTTCCAACAAGGTAGTATTGTTCCTTAATAACATCCCTAAAGGAACCCCAAGTGGGTGCAACTACAAATAATGTGGATCACTCTATTTCCTTTTGCTCCCAGAAAGTCTCCCACCAATCTTTGACATGGAGGATGACCTTGAGGAGCACACATGTAATATTTTCTGTATCGAAAAATTTGTGGATAGAAAAATACCCTTCTAGAAGGTTTAAACATTTATCTACGACATCTGCATCTATTTGACCTTCAAATATAGGAATATCAAAATTGATTTGTACCTTGAAGAAGGAGGCGCCTCCTCTTAAGGTGGATGTGTCGCTTGTCGATATTCGTTGAAGGGTTTGTGCAATGTTGTCCATCATCTCGTTCCTCTATCGCGCAAGGGCTTCCTCGAGCAACATTTTGAAAGGATCTCCTATCCCGTCGTCTTTCTTTTCTCCCTCCATGGACGGTTTCTTGTGTGTGTGAGAAAAATTTTCCTCAATAGAAACAAGCTCAAAACCCAACTCTCTATACTCTGACCACGTCGGGGACATGCACTAAAAAATGACAAGTATCAGATCGCTCTGATACCATTGATCCATATTTATGAGCAGAACGAAATGAAACCACAAATTTATAATCACTAGTACAAAATGAGAAATAAGTGAACAAAAAAATGAGCAAAATCCGCATATAAATGACCACTTTTGATTTGACGATCACTGGTGGCTAATTTCCAGTCTCTTATCGCGTGACCAAAAATGTGGTCATATTTAGTTTGGTCATTATAGCTTGTCTTGTGGTTATCAATTTGGTCATATTTTTTGTCATTCATTGTCACAATTAATGTTAACTTTCCATCTTCACCTTTATGTATTAAATGTTATTAATTATGAATTATTATGTAAATATAGCTTTGTCAAATTTGATATTAAAAGTGTTATTAAGTAAAATTATTAAATAATGTGGTCAAATTTGTTAGAGGCTCATCATTGTCACCATTATGTATTTAATGTTAGCTCATTATTATCACTATTATATACCAATGTAGATACATCTAAACTCTGAATCTGTCATGTTCAGAGAGGCATCAAATCCCTTAAGGTACAAACTTTATTAGAGTGCCAAAATTGAGTAAAGGTTTTCACTTCAAGGGATTTATTCTCTCTCAACACATAACATATCTAGAGTTAAAATGGATCTACGTTGGTTCTTAATAGTACATGTTTTCATGCGTGTGTGTGCGCGTGTCTATGTGTGTGTGTGTGTGTGTGTGTGTGTGTGTGTGTGTGTGTGTGTGTGTGTGAACTACATGTCAACTCCATGTTGAACACTAAATGAATTACGCATCTCCCACATTATGAGAAATGCACCATTCAAATTTTTTAACCAAGATCCATATTAACTTCAAATCTAGCAATCATCAAAAAGTCATCAAATCCCTTGAGGTTCAAACCTTATTTAGAATGTAAAACTTGAGTAAAGGTTTACACCTCATGCGATTTAATCCTTCTCAGTACATGATAGATTCGGAGTTAAGATGGATATATGTTGGTTCCTAATGTATGTGTGTGTGCGTGCACACGTGCGCACGTGCACCATGCGTCAACTTCATGTTGAGCATGAAAGGAATTACACATCTCCCTCGTATGTGTAAAGAATAACTTTTTTTGTTATTAATACTTATTTTTCAACTTTGGAATGTGTCTTTTGGTGCAATGATATTTTTTTTTACTTTCAATTCCTTTATGCATATATGTATATGTATATAATATTAAAATATTTTAATTAACTTGGACATTGAAATATTTTATTTATGGTCCATATTGAATTTTTTTTCTTATTATTTTTTCTTAAATGCCACATGTCAAGGCCATATTAAAGCATTGAAGTAAATACACATCTTCATCATACTAAGAAGTAGAAAACTGAATAATAAAATTTTTACTTTCAAAATATTTTATTAATGGTCAACATTGAAATTTTTTATGAATGGTCAACAATGAAATATTTTTTTGTTAATAATATTTTTTTAAATGTCACTTGTCAACTCCATATTGTTGTTGAGCATGGAAGGAATTGCACATCTCCCTCATAATGCATTGTATAAAGCGTTTTTTAGTGCAATTAAATGTTATTACTTACATATGCGTATATAAGTCTACCAATGTCAATTTCCCATCCTATCCCGCCCCGAACTACCAGCCTTTAATGTGAATTTTTCATTTAAGTAACAAATCCTTTCACTTCCTCTAGATATAGAAATCCAACATAAAGTAGGTAATCATAAGGAAAAGTCACTACTATTTGCTCCACTATATGAGCTCCACCATTAACTATTTTTAAGGTAGTAGAAGCTCTAACTAGAAAATCTCCTCACCCCATAAGTCTCCCAAGTTAAGTTAGAAGGACATAACAGGAGGGGAAACTCTTTGTTATAGTAAGGTTAGTCCTCAAGAGGAGAATACTTCATGATAGTAAGGAAAGATTTTAAAATCCCTGTTCTAGATGGATGCCCAAAAAACTTAGTTGGGTGCTTGTATGCTGACTCGCATGCATAGAAATATATATTGATGAATAAGCAGTTCAGTTCCAATAAGTAGTTCAATAGGGGGTTCTCTCTTTATATCCCTCACCGAGTAGAAATAGGATAGGGGCAAGAAGTGGGCAAGTAAAGCCAATCTTTAGGGTGGGCAATAGTAAATTCATTTGGCCCCCTCTTAGAAGCAAGGGGTAGGTGTTAGTATAGGCATAGAGAAAGGATATCGAGAAAAATGTGAAAATTTATTAAAAATGTTATTAATCAAAATTATTAAATAATGTTATCAAATTTGTCATGGACATGACAAAAGGCTCCCCACCTTCACTACTATGCATAAAATGTTAACTAGCCACCATCACCATTATTGTTACACATGAAATTTGCAGAGATTTTCTTACAACAATTATGTATTAAATTATGTCGAATTTAACATTAAAAAGGCAGTCGTGCACTGAAGAACGACCAGCAACCAGCATTAAAAGACCACAGAGTATAAAAATACCAACTGTGTGTACGCCTGTATGAATGTCGATTTCCCACCACGTCAGCGCTGGCTCTCTGCCATCGATTTTGGGAATTTTCGTCGGCCAACTTTATGCATCATGGGGAACCCTCGAGGATAGATGTTTTGAGAATCTTCGTCGGTCAATTTTATTTATCTTTGAAAACCCTTTGCAAAACATTAAAATGATAAACAAATATTTCAGAAAATTGTAAGTTCTAAACCGTTCAATCATTTGGATGGATCTGACCCTGGGAAAAACCTCTTAAAAATGTTCTGAAAAGTGCACAAGGCTTCGCCATTTTCGCATTTTCCTCAAATTTGGTCTTTATCTCGGTACGAAAATTTTACACGATCTTATGGCTGGTATCCTACGGTTGACTCTCTGTCTGTTTGTTGTGCAGGTTTTATTTTTTATTGAATGCTTTTCTTTCCAGGCTTGTGCGGTCCGACTCTTCGAATATTTGGGTTTTGTCCATATGGCAGATTCTATGCAGTCTTTCACCGCGTTTCCAGTCGGGGATCAGTTTCAAGTGGTGGTTCCTCTGCTTCTTTGAATTGCAGTGCCTCTGCCTCCGGTTCCGGCGGAAGGGACTCGGCTTCGGGTTTTTGTAGCGATTCAGCTTCGGGTTCTGGCAGCAGAAGTGCCTGCGGGGTCTGGTAATGCTGCTGCGAATTTCAAATAATATTTATATCGTGTCTTCGCGTTCTGTTCGTGCTAAGAAATGAAGCTAACTCCAACGGCACTATCCTCAGTCAGTGAAAAGTGGCGATATTAGTCAGTGAGGTCATAACGACCATTCAATTGCAACGGAGTGAACTTGCGAGCCGATGAGAGCAGCGTAGGTGGCAGCCGACCAGGTGGTTCCCTCTCTGCCCGCCAAGTGGCAAGCTGTCGACCTGCCAGGTGGCAATCAACTAGGTGGTTCCCTCTCTGCCCGCCAAGTGGCAAGTTGTCGGCCCGCAAGTTGGCAGCCGACCAGGCCGTTCCCTGTCTCCCCGCCAAGTGGCAATCTGTCGGCCCGCCAGGTGGCATCCGACCAGATCGTTTCCTGTCTGCCCGCAAAGTGGCAATCTGTCGGCCCGCCAGGTGGCATCCGACCAGGTGGTTCTCTGTCTGCCTGCCAGGTGGTCCCCTGTCAGCCCGCCAGGTTGCAGCCGACTTGGTCGTTCCCTGTCCGCCCACCAACTGGCAAGTTGTCGGCCCGCCAGGTGGCATCGCACCAGGTGGTCCCCTGTCGGCCTGCCAGGTGGTCCCTTGTCATCCCGCCAAGTGACAAGCTGTCGGCCCGCCATGTGGTCGGCCTGTTATGTGTCACGCTGGCCGCCCACCATGTTTTCTTCTGTAGGCCAGCCATGTGGTCGGCTGTCGACCTATCGTGTGTCCAGCTAGCTGCCCATGTGGTCGGCTGTCTGCCCGCCAAGTGCCCCGCTGGTATCCAGACATGTGGTCGGCTGTCGGTCCTTCATATGTCCCGCTGGCCCCGCCATGTGACCTATGTCGGCCTGCCAAGTGGCCCATTTTAAATGTTGAAACAGTGACTTATATGTGACTTAAATGTGGGACAAAGTCAAGGTGGGCGTCGACGTGGTTTTATTTTCCCATTCTATGAATGGCAAGTCGGATCGCAATCGGTTCGCTCTTCTGCCGATCATGTCTGCGTTGAATTGGTTAGAGCGGGATCGAAAGTTTGATACGAAATACTTTATTTGTTCAAATGAAATTGAGTTTTATGGCGAGAACAAGTAGTTTGTTCGTGCAATGGCTTTCGTGTAGTTGAATATGATCAATATTAGATATATGGAATTTAAAAATTAATAAAAAAATAGAAAATTATATTAATTTAGGTATTTAAAAAATTAATAAATACATTTTAAAATAATAAGTAGTTTTTTTAGAAAAGAAAAAATTTATAGTTAAATCATGATGTTCTTGCTAAAATTAAAATTAAAAAAAAAAGAATGTTGATGGAGGACATTGTTCGACTCGAGAACATTGCATATCGACTTCACAAAAAAATGTTTTACTAGATTATCTACTTAGATCCAAAGCCATGATGTAAGAATTGGTTGGTAATCTTGGCTATTGGGTGAAAATTGGTTGGGTTTTTTTATTCGACCCATGAGGTGAAAATTCATGACATATATAGGTTTTACCATAGATTATAAGGTGTATTAGATGCACAAAATATAATATATTACCTTTTCAATTTGCTCAGTGATTATTTATCTAAGAACTAATTTTGGGGAATTTAATGATGTATGAGCATCAAGTACATCTTAAACATATATTTTAATAAGGGCGCCATGTCTTCAAATATCTCAAATCTTGTTAAGTCATAAGTTATTTGTATATTGTCTTGCAAGTTGTTGGGTATACTCTTGGGTTATAGTACTATCCAGTCGGTTTGATCTCAGACCTAGCCCAGATCACTCTAACGAGTTATTTATTTCCCATATTTAAAAAAAAAGTGGCCATTTGTGAGACTAGGCAATGATTATGCATCCATTAATGCAAATGTGCCATGCGTTTGTGTATCCCTTAGTGGGAATTTCCAAGGTATGGCGCACATATTCAAAAAAATTTAATACATTTCCTTATTTTTAATATGGACTTATATAACATATTATTCCACATGCATTTTGAGTGTGCAGTAGCATGTGGCATGGTACAATGAGGTTTATGAGATTAAAAAAAATGGAGTGTAAGTTTCAATAAATTAGAATCCGTGGAGGGGGAACTCCACTAATGGATGGTAATGAGGTGTAGTGGAAGACATAACTTAAAGATCGGTATTTTGATGGTTGCGAGAAAATGAAACCTTTAGAGAACAAGTGGTTGAGTATTTGAAAATTTGGAAAAAATTGAAAGCAACAGTGAATGTGATTATGTGGTTATACGGGGCAAACTTAACAATCTATGGCATATCATTTACATTCATAGGATATTAAAGAATACTTTTAATTTTACTAGATATAAAAGAATTTCTTAAAATATTTTTGATGAACTCCCTTCCCACTACAGATTTCCAATTTAAAAGCCCCCTATTTTAAATAGATATCCAAGATAGCCATTTTTTTGTGACATTTGTAATACCTTTTCTAGTTTTACCTATAATATGGCCACATGACACAACTCTTATAATCCCAATATAAAAATTATGCAAATTGATGGACTACATGTTTTTCCTTTTTGTCTTCCATATTTAATTTAAGCAACAAAATGATTGGAGATTAATGGACATTTTAACAAGACTAATTGTGTTCCATCATCCAATGAGGTTAAAAAGTTCCAAGTTATATGAATCATGACTCCTTTTGTCTTTCTCAAATGAGCAATCAAGCAAAGATACTAATAGTAGAGAGGTGGGATTTTCTATCAAATTAGTATATTAATGTCTACATCACACTCTTTAGTGGGTTGAAAAAAATCATTTCTAAAAGATACATTTGTAGATTCTTGTGACCCTTTATTTGTTTATACCCAATGAAGGTTCATTGCAGAGTTCTGCCACCAAGTAGTTTTTCCATATCTTAGCAAATCATCAAATTTATAATGAGTTTTTTTGTTCAATCCTTGATTTTAGTGTGTCCTATATTGATGGGAGAATACAGACAATAGCTTGGTATGGGAGAGATGGAGGATATTATAAGCCCTCTATTGCTTGTGAAAATGTATAAATTAATATATATGTGAGAGCTTCTTGGTGTTCAAGAGAAGGTTCTAGGAAACAAGGAAGAGGAAGGAGAACATTTGAGGAGAAAACTTACATTGTTATGGATATTTGATGGTGTAGTCCATTCCATTATGAAGCCACCTATTCAACCCCCATTCAATACATAATTCAAAACACATGATAATTAATTCTAACATCCTCCCTTCTGTTACCGAATTATAAAACCCCTCATATGTAGATGTTTATAAATTATTAAAATGTCCATTGGCCCCTATATACTAAGAAATATACTTGTTTCATTTTTTATAATTTTAAAACCCCCAATATGACTTCATATGATATAATATTTCCGAATTGGAGCACCCTCCAAGCGTAGTCACAATATATTAAAAAATGATTATGAAAGCAACAATTAGAGATGAAGGATTGGTTGGAACAAAATGATTATGAGGACAATTGACGATGAAAAAAATAAAAGTTGCAATTGTTGTGAATGAGAATGAATGTGGAGATGATAAATAGAAGAGTGAATAAAGAATAAGTGTTATAAATAAATAAATGTAATTGCTTGCAAATTGTTACAATGTTGTCAGCAAATTTTGAGGTTGTTAGAGTGTAGACAAATAATTGATAGAGTATGTTAGATAAGTGGTAGGAAGAACACTAAGTTAGATAGGTATTTGATCTCTAGAAATCCTATACATATGCATGTATATTTCCATATTCAACATATGAAATAGAGAACCAACTATTTGATCTCTATAAATCCTATACATATGCATGCATATTTCCATATTCAACATATGAAATAGAGAACCAACTCTTTCTCCACATAGTTCCATTTGTTGTGTGTGTTTAATTTAAGTTTTGGTATCAGAGCTTGGCATGAGCGGTTGTGATGAAGAGGTGCTATGTGAGAAGAGTACACAATATTCATGAGAGTGATAGAATATTATATGGAGTGATATAACCATTGATTAATGTGAGGATTTGTGTGCCATTTAGAGGATCCACTACTATCAGAGGGAGCTACCAACAAGAGAAAGAATTGTTGAGAAATTGAGTTTACATTTGTGAAAGAGTGAGCCACCATTGTTGTGGGTGTAGACACATAAGATAAATAAAAGTTTTCCATTCAGTGTGTTGAATGATATGTTTCACTACAAGAAGAACACCTTCTAGGAAATGTTTTTGCAGGTTTTTAGTCATACAAAATTTGGCAAAATTAAAAAAAAAAACCTCCACTACAACCTCTTCTATTGGTTGTGAAGGATTTAGTGGAGGTTTTAATGAATGTTCCATATAAATTGAAATTTTTGGGTGGGCATAGGTTGTATCAAAGGTTTTTTCACTTTTTTTTGGTGTTGTTATTGCCAAAACGCAACGGTGCAGTCTTGACAAACCCGCCCCAATGCATTATTATAATACAATTATCTTAGTGCGTTAATATAATACAAATGCTTTGATGCATTAATATAATTACTGTGCACCTGTATCACCTTTTTTTTTCATATGTAGAGCTCCGATGCTCTTATATATTTGACACACTGGTTCCTCCTTGTTTGCGTATAAAGCACCGAATCTTTTTAGTTTTTGTATGCACTGGTTCGTTTTCGTTATAATGAACACCAATGCATTTACAATATAGTGAGCATCGATGCGATTAATTTATCATGTGACCTTGTGCGTTTAATATAGTGTGTGACCCAATGTTTGTATAATTAGTACATACCAGTGTCTATTTTACCATGTGAAATGAAGGGTAGTGAAAATTCAAATATTCGAGGAGAGATGTCCACACCATTATTTCTACTAAGCATCCATGCATATATTATACTAAAGGAACTGGTGCGTAACTTATATTTAGAGCCCCAATAAATATAATAAATGTAACGCACCATTATGTACATTATATGTAGTGCCCCAATGTATATTTTAAACATGAGCACCATACAATTTTGAACCGATAAATATTATTGTACATTATATTGTTTACGGAGCTGTGTTTTCTCAATAGTTCATACTGATGCATTATTATAATTAATGTGCACCAATGTATATAAATCCTCAAAACACACCACTTTCTATATTATGGCATGCATCATCTAGTGAGTTCAAAAGAATACAGTGCATTGTTATGTATATATTTTACTTAATTATTTATTTTACAAATTTTCAATTAATTATTTCAAAATCATTTCTTTTTATAATAATATTGTTTTATATTTTTCTTATTGCATTTCGATATAATGATTGCATTAATGTGTTATCCAATGAATTACACCTCTCTTATTTGTAATAATGTAAATCATCCACATATTAATTATTCATCAATGCAACATTTATAACATTGGACAATGAAATAAAATAAGAAACTCATTTTATTATATATGAATAAGAGACTCATTGTCATACAAAAAGGGACAAGGTAAAGGTCCACAATAATACAAAAGCAACATCTAATATGTAATTGTTACACTTATTGGTAACATGTCCTCATGCAATTAGGACAATGTGTCGACTACATTAAACAAAATCTCTAATTTTCAAAGAAAAATATTCTAAAACATACAACTTTCAGTAACATTCAATTATATTGATTTTCATTCATCAGTTGAAATGTTTTCATCACTCAAGTTACATGCATACCTCATTTCTTCATTATTTGTAGACGATATTGTACTTTGATTTTTTAACCTAATGTTTTCTTGATCAAATTTTTGTTTATGTTCCACCCCTTCATCTTCCATCTACAAACACATAAATAAACTGTAATATATATATATATATATATATANATTAGAATACACATGATTATGTAAATAAATAAAAAACATACCTTACACCAAGTCTTTTGAAAACAATACATATTCTTTCGAAGCCATGCTTCATGCATTCTCTAAAAATCTCCTCTGTTGGATGCATTCCATACTTTGTTTCCTACATGTTCAATATTACATGACAAAGAATAGTGGATACAATCAATACAAAGTTTTCTTGTTGTTTCATTAATAATAAAACAAGGGAAGTTAAACAACACAGATACTTACAAGTTGTTCAATTAAACTGTCATACTTCAACATATACTCACAACCCATACTTAACTCGATGTGTGTCAATTCATGGGTTGGCTCATATTTGTATGTTAGCACCTATTAGAAGACATCCATAGACAAGTGTAAATTAATTGTTTAAATATAAACATCATGACAAACATGAAATCTTAAGAAAGGTCAAAAGCATAAATACTCACAAAGTTTGCAATCAACCCTTTTATTCCCTGTCATCCTATCTTATGTCTTGAATGGGTTCGAATTTTTTATTTTTCAAAACAAAACAATTGAACATTAATATTTCACATGATAATTAAATTCAATATACATAAAGGAATAAATAAATGATTGCACTACCTCTTATGCACATTGTAGTTGGGATGGCTTCTCTTGTGACATAATTATGTTAATGTTTTTTACCATCTTGTTCTACACTTTTTGAGACATCCCTACTAGCATATCTTGGTTTTCCCCTTGTTATTCCCTTGGAATTTTCAAAATCTCCTGGAAAAAAATAGGAATCATCGTATATAAAAATTACGTAATTAAAAAAAAAGAAGATCTCGGTGCATATAGTAACTTAATATGCACCGGGGTGTCAACCATACTTATATGCACCAGTGCATAAACCATATTTATATGAAGCGATGTAGTATAACAATTCCATTGCGAAATTGAAAATGTTTTAAAAAATTTTGTATTCATTTCCGTGATTTATGAATTAATAAAAGCACGACTTCCTAATTATTTTTTATTACACACCATCAACCTCTGAACAAATTTAAGACATGGTGGTTTCAATATAAAAAAAATATTATTTCCCTTTTAAACAAAATGGTGCTCATAAAAGAAATGGGCCCCGGTGCTTATATAGGTACAATGCACACCGCTAACCGTGAAATCTTGTTTTTAATATTATTCTAATTTAATTTAAGTGGTGTGGTTGACATACAAATACACATTGATACTCTTACTATGTATAGAGTGCACTGTTAACCGAAAAGGCGTTTAAAAGAAAACCAACAATGATACAATGGTTTGGGATCCAATGCAATGAATGTTTTCATTGCAAAGGATAGGAAACACCCATATATAAGTAAACAAACCCTATAAAAATAATTTTCTTAAAAAAATTCTCCTTGTGAAATATAGAAAGAGAAAGCAAAAAAATAGTGACAAAATTAGGGCTTCCAATACTAAAGGTATCTATGAAACCTTTTTTTGTTTGTTTGGGAATGCGCTTAAAATTGTTGGAATTAAATAGGGGAAAGATTAAGATGATTAAAGAAGGAAATCATGTACCTAAAATTTATTCTCTACAGATTTTTATGTGCTCTACAGTAATCCCCCTCGAATTTGGCTCTTAAAAAAAATCTACCCACTTTGAAGTCTTTACTAATAAATCTTTGTCACACAAAT
>JASDQU010013871.1:163719-173808 GCA_032191745.1 Picea mariana | reverse complement strand
TTGTGACCATTGTCATGTGGTTGACATGTGGTATGGAAATAGTGAATTTAACTTATAAGAAATGATAAACTTATTAGCCAAGGTCAATAACAATCATCTTTGGGATGGATTATAATTTATAGTGTAATTATTGTGAATAGAGTGGGATATCCCATATTTCCAATGGCAATGGAACATCTTGGATGCTTAATCAAGGAGTATGAAAAAATCAAGTTAAAGAAAAATTCCCTCCTAAACAATAGGGTATTGAGAAGAATGTTGGATGGTGGATTAAGACTAAATATGTGTCCTAACTCATCAATTATTGATGCATTTTATGTTAATATTAAACTAAATTATTGCAATGAATAAATCTTCCAAAAACTAATCGTCCCAATGTGGAAAAGTTCCATTAATCATAGATTTACGTTTTTCACTTAAAAACATATAAAACCATAGTTTGTGAGTTCTTTGTGATATCCATGAGGACTAATGTTATTACTATTATAATGACAAGTGCAACTCACACGATGGAAAAATCATGTTCTCATTTCATAAGATTTTATTTATAAACAAGTTTTCAATCATTTTTGCAACACAATTGTCATTGTTTCTCATGACCGATATTACAACCTAATGGTCTAACTTTATTACGACCCTTTTATCAACCTATAGCATGACCTAAYGTTCAAACCCTTTTTCATCTTAAATGGTACCATATGAAATTTATTACACACATACGGTAAAAATTATTTAATATATAAAGRTCGAAATGATGACAAAAATATTGTATAAATAGGTAAATAAATAATACATATCAAAACTAAGGTCAAAAAATGGGCTCATGTTGTAGTGCATCATGCACTAAGTGAATAGCCCCAAAAGAAGTGAATAGCCCCAAAARACAATGAGACAAACCAAGGGAAGAACCAAAACTTTTCTTCCAATAACAAAATTGAGCTAACGATTTCTTAAATAACAATAACAAAATTGCAATCAATAGATCTCCAAAGATTCTCATCCAAACTTTTAACCAATACATGACTATATATACATGTACATTATTTAACCAATGGCCTTCATTTCACCATCTCTCGATGTACTTCATTTCACCATTTAGCCAATGGCCTTCATTTCACCATCTCTCGATGTACTTCATACACAAGTACTTCCAACAAATCTCTTCAATATCCTCAATCCCACGAGGTCTTTTACAAGATTACACATGTTACAATATCATAATGTTTACCAACATCTTTCTTCTTAAGAATTCATAGAGTACTTAAGGATCCAATCCCAAATATAATAGCCAAAACTCCCAAATATAACAAAAAAATCTAAAGATGCAAAGGTGAAAACTCCTTTTGAAAAGAGATCGACGTAGCAACTTATACTCCATGTTATGAATACAATTTTACAAAAACTGAACTTTTCAAAGACATTATTCTATACAGGGAACATGTCAAATATTTTATATTTTCACAAATATGAAACTTGTTTATATACTGAATCAACTACGTCACTTTGTTGAGCTACATTGATACTTGTTTGAGGGAGCGCGTTAATTACATAGGAAAATGCTTCAAATATGCAAGGACGATCTACTGTGAATGCACTCGATGTTCAAACTTCAAACTTCTACAAGTGTTCTGCATTTCTTAAACATGTTTATGTATGCCACTGCGTTAACATCAAGATGATATGGTTTTCTTTGCATGGCTATAGATTTGTGAATATAACACAACYGAGGGAAAAAAGTAATTGCACATTATTTGTTGAGGAAATGCATGAGATAAGATTGATTCATAACCACTAAAAGAAATCTTCATTGATTTGAATAAGTAAAAGGTATCTTTCCAATAGAGCTTAGTAGGATTACCTCTCRCAAYATCTATGGTTAGATATTGAATWSAATTTGTTTGTCGTGATGTTTCAATGGAATAAAGCCTTAAATTTCTTTGGTCAATACCACTCATCACTGGGTTGCATGAAAACCATGAAAACCTACAATGWTAATGACGTCTCTGGGTTGCATGAAAACCTACAATGATAATGACGTCTAGASAGTTAATTTGTTATGCCTCTTGTGGTAAGTGCTTTAGCGATCATTAGTGATAGGATTACTTGTAATTGAATATTATGAAAATTAAATTATTAAAGAAAATATGATTAAATTCAATTTTCATATAATATTAAATCCAAAACATAATTATGTATAAAGTGGCCTTTATATAAAGGATATGCAGAGATATTGCTGAATAGTTTTTACTCCATTGTACATATGTGTCACAAAATGTGTGAATGTACTTTTCACGTCGATTGGACATATGTGTCAGCAAATTTCTCAAGAAATGCATGTAGCTCTGTAATCACATTTTCAATATACTCATCAGTTGCTCATGTTCTAACATGTGTTCTTTGCAAGTGGACACATGGAAGCCATGAAGGTACTTTGTTGAAGGCGGTGTCTTCCATGGCCGCAAGCAAGCAAGGGTTGCAAGTACGAGCTCGGGGTGAGCATTTGCTATGCATTACAGCGTAGGACTTGATTAGTAGGAAGATTGGTACAACAAATCCAAATATTCATGAGGTATCTAAAACGTTGACCCCCTCATGGAAATCCCTCCCTTCAAGCACGTTGGTCGGCCAAGAAGGAAGAATATTTAGTGAAACCATAACCATCTTATAGTAGGTCACTATGCTCGACCAATATTTGACAGGTTTCCTAAGACCTTTGAGTAATCTCGGGCGATGCTTATGATTCATATGCTTCCAATGACGTTGAGACAACATCATAGGCATCATCATAGTGGAAGCTCTAAAAGAATTTAGAGTAAGCTTGGGGTTCTCAGGGACTAGATTAACCAATAGTCCAGAGAAATCACATATTATTTGTATGAAGCAACACTATGAAGCCAAGATGACTATTTCCATCTCGGAGTATCATCTACAATGTTGATTCACCTGCGTTAGTTCCTCATGTTCGAGTATAAGCACAACCACGAATAGAAGCGTCATAGGAAGCAATCCTTCACTTGGTTCCACATTGATATTAAGAGACATTTGATCCAGGAGTAGCACCACGATAAGTGGGAGAGGTTAGGGCAGGAGAAATATAAGTATCCAAAGTAACGGTTTCAATGGCAATTCAATTTGGAAAGTGAGTGTCGGGTGCCGTCCCTGCCTATATTTCTACCAAATAAGTCTCTTCCCCGACTAGTGGTGGTGCTTCCACTCAGTCCACTGAACCAATGGATGCTTCTGCATAATTCCCTTTCGCATGTCACATAATTTATTCGAGGGGCGGGTTGGTGAGCTTTAAGGCTTGGGCCCTTCTCATTGGCATGAACTCGTA
The DNA here is from genome assembly GCA_032191745.1 of Picea mariana. Taxonomy (NCBI): domain Eukaryota; kingdom Viridiplantae; phylum Streptophyta; class Pinopsida; order Pinales; family Pinaceae; genus Picea; species Picea mariana. The sequence continues at coordinate 170,474 of JASDQU010013871.1, read as the reverse complement.
GGTAGAAGGATTGAGACGTCCTCATACCTGATCCCTTCTTTCTTCCCACAAGGGAGGGTCTCTCCTCATACGCCAGGATCAAGGGGGATTTAATTAAGGTTATGGATGTGACTTAGAACATCAACCATCCCCTTATTTTGGTAAGTATATTATTTCTAAACGTTGGCATATATATAATTTTTTTGTCCAGTCACACTATTAAAAATGTTTTTTAAATATATATTTGCAGAGAATTTAATATGGTGGAGAAATAAGATGCAATTTGTGATCTTCAATTGGAGAAATATGCATCTGAATCTATATAGGATGCATCTAGAAAAGAGAGGAGGCAGAAAATAGATCAATATTTACGTGAAAAGAGATTTTGTTAGTCTCCCAGATGGGTGTGTTCCTTCTATGCTTCGTGTCATTATTGGGTTGAGAATCTCTAAATGACCGAGTTATCATTATCTAGTGGCCTCAACAACCATGTCGTAATCGAGATCAAGCTATCTCGGGACCATAGGAATAGGGACTATGTTGAGGGATGGAGTTTCATTGGAAAGTGTTATCCTATTGTTTCTGGAGAACCAACGATGACAGGGCCAAAGGCCAACTTCTCAGGTAAGCTCAGAACTATTCAAGGAATAAGAAAATATTATACCTTGGGCTACAGGTGAGCCGAATTCTTAGGTAAGATAAAAAGTATTCAAAGAATATGTAAATCTTACATGTTAGGCTACATGTGACAGTAATTTGAAAAGAAAGAAATAGAGTTTACCTAATAGTGATGATAATGATAATTTCCTTCACATGATAGTGATGAAACTACAACATTGATTATTGTTAAATATAGAAAAGTGCCGAACACATTTTATATTGTAGAGATGGGTATCTCCATAAGAAAAAATATATCTCTTACCGGGTGCAACGCAAGTACTTGTAGGATATTGGCCAACCAAAAGAACAACTAAGATGGATCTCTGGAAGTGCAAAGATAAGGGGATGGAATTCCAAGGGCCAAAGGAATAATTAAGGTGGATCTCTAGAAGTGTGAAGATAAGGGGATGAAATTCAAGGGGACAAGGGTTTTATTGAAAAAAAGCTTTCAAAATTGTGTTGAAGAAGGTTGAAGGTACATGCAACCTTTGGGTATGAGATTGAGTAGGTAAAGTAAAGAAGGGGTATGAGATTGAGAAGGTAAAGAAGAACCAACACGTTTGCAGGATCGTGTAGGTGTAGGTTTGCATGATGGCGTAGGTGGCAACAATAGATCAACTAACCATGGATTATGCATTGCAACAAACATTCAATCTTAACATTTAATGTTAAGAAGTAATGCTAGAGTAATTTCTAGCATTAATTCGTGGGGGAAAAATCACTATGCAAATGCATGCTTTAAAGAGAGATAAACTAAGGTATCTTCACCCTTTGCCTCAGGAAGAGGCCAAATAAGATGTCCAATTCAAAACATAGGTTAAACTACTTGAATTTCAAGTCAAGTTGTATGAATTTCTAGAGACTTTGGTTAAAACATTGAAATTTATTGGGTTTTGTGCCAAGTTAATAGAAAAAGAAAAAATCGATTACTAATAGTCCCTCATCTTGAAGGGAAGGGACTAATAAATGCTTATACCCAATCCACCAAGTCAAATTATTTTCATACATTTGAATGAGTAGATACCATGTGTTAGCACTAGAAGTCACCTCTGGATAGTAGCAGAGGTAAGCCCAATACCCATCAGAGTTTTATATCACGGGTTGGTTTTTAAAGAGGTCAAATGGGCACAGACTCAAGATGATATCGCTTTAACTCAGAAATCCATACCAGACAATGCATGAGCAAGTGAGGTCTTGATTTAATTTCAGTCAATAGGTTGTAGTAAAGGGTGAGTAGGGGGAAGAACTGGTGAGGAAATGTAGAGGTCTGCTATGGACATCGCGTCTTCCAGCAACCTAATGAGGAAAATCTTCGAATACAAGATCCTCTTGAACCCAAAACTTCAAGAAATTGAAAACGTGATAACAACATTGCAATCAAACATACATTACAACACAATCACAACAACTCGATTGGATCACCCATGCCCGAGTCTTTAATATGAGAAGCAAAAGAGATGATAAGAAAGTTGACTGTCATTAAACAAGAAGTCTCAAATGGTAACACATAGCCAGAGAACCAGAGGCTTCATTAAAAATTTACAATACGGGAGCTTAGCTCAACCATCGACCCTAACAAAATATCAAAACTGAGTATTTATACTTGGAACAGTTGCCACCACCAGGAGTGTGACCTGACCACTACAATCAAGGCTTTGTGTCTGCATCTTCCACTATCAGTCTGTGCATGTATTCTTCTGTTAGACGCGAGCTCAGATCAATATGGTCTTTGCAGGAGAATCTGCTGACAGGGGGACTTTGGGCTGACAGTATGCTCCCACGGCCAGTTCTTCCATTCTTTCTATTTATGTCGTGAAATGAGGTTTCAACCACCTTCCCCACTTTAATTAACTACTTTCATCARGATCAGGGCGAGGCCTGACACCCATGAATGTTCCAGGCGATGCCCACGACTCCCTCCAATTGATCTCAGCATCTTGCAACCATGCAGATCTTCTGTTGAGATCAAAATGGGAGCTTCRATCTTTTGTGCGACTCCATTCTCTTACCCCACATGACTGYGGGTCGTGACCTCGTGCTTATCCATATGAAATCTCGGGATTTCTCATTTCAGGAGTTTTCACTCCCCTTCATTTCAAATATCCCGATGCTCGAAAATGCGAAATGGCCCATTTGGATCAATGGTAGGATTTGCCTTGAATCTGACGATCATGATCATCACCTCGAACAAATTTAGTCATTTGTCGCTCAATCAGGTGCCTACCTTTCTTTTGGTCGTGCTCTCCATATGCCATTGGGTTGTGATCGCGGGCCTAATTCCAAAGCGTTTCGGGATTTCGCGTTTCGCGAGTTCGCGCTGTATTCCATGCTGAAATCTCTGAGTCACAAAATCACGATCGCTCAGATCGGGTGACACGCATCTCTTTGCATTAGACGGCCCAGATCATATCAACATTTTGGGACCTCGGACCATTGACACTTCACACCTTAGCCTTCCTGAAAATACTTTCTCCACGGATCCTGCGCCACGTGTCCTTTTGAAATAGATGGCCCCGATCATTCGTGACTTCATGTTTTATGAGTCCTCCTGACTCTACCCTTTGACTTCTCCATTCTGCGGGTCAATGAAATTCTAGTCTTACGCAATGTGTCCTTCCCAGGATCAACGACTAGGATTCGACTCACAATTTAAGAACTCTGTCTGACGCTATACTTTGTGTAACTTTATGATCCTGATCACCCAATGGTCATCAATCCGATCTGCCTGGTGGATTTCAAAGACTTGAGTTGTTGCTTCCCAACGAACTTTTGACATTTGATACAAGCCCTGATTTTTGAACAGACATCAGTGAATAGAGTAGGCCATAAGTACCCAGCCCTAAGAATCTTGTAGGTTGTGGTTCTTTAGAAATGATGTCCCCCACAAAGGTTGTCATGAAAATCAAACATAATCGTTTGGGCCTCTTGTGGGTCTAAACATCTCAGCAGAACACCCAGAGGGTCTTTCCAATACAAGACCTTCTCAATAAGGCAATATCTAATTGCTTTGAGCTTTAAATCTCTTTCCTCGCTCTTTCCCATACTATCAGGGGGCTTTAACTCTTGTAAAAAATATATAATGTCTTTATACCAGGCACATTCTGCCAATGAAGGGTTGTCCTGAGAACCTTTATCAGACAACTCAACCCATCCATTTTCTGAGCAAGTGTTGATGAAGTTAACCCCAAAAGTTTTACAATTAGATTGAGCCAATAACTTGGCTAAACCTTGGCCTTTAACTAGTTTGGTGGGTTTTATTTCCAGCTCGAATTCAAGGATTTTGGCAATCCACTTGCTCCTTATTCCATCTAAGTCAGGCTGAATGAGAATATCCTTCACATAAGCTGAAGGAACATATGCGATGATTTTTGAATGCAGAACATAGACCCTGAAATATTTGAGGGCTTTCACCAAAGTGTAGGCCTAATTTTCCATGATGTCATATTTGACCTCTGTGTCTCTTAGTGCTCTGCTGAAAAAGAAAATAGGGTTCTCCAACCCTGCATCATTCTTTTGTAGTAAAACAGCTACCACCTTCGTGAATCATGATCCTGATCAATGTGTAATGCAGAGAACTCATCAACATACTCAAGGAATTTTTTGATCTTAAGATCTTCCTCGAACACCTTCCAATACTTGATATTGTCAGGTACAAAGGTCCTATATCTTACCTCAACATAATTCCTGAGCTTAGGTGGCGGTGGGATCCTAAAATGACTCGCTGAGGAAGCCAAAGAATCAACGATAATATTCTCCTCTCTCGGAATGAATGAAATGTTGAAAGCTAAGAAAAAACTGTCAATCAAGTCCCACACTTTGTTTCTATAAGTTCTGAGCTTGGGATGTCTAGATTGATAAAGATTTATAATCTGATTAACAATAAGTTCAGTATCCCCAAACATAGATATTTCCTTGATCCGCATGTCCTTTGCATCCCTTAAGCCCAAAACAAGAGCTTCATACTCTTCCACATTATTGGTAGCTTCAAATTACAGTTTGTAGGACAGAGATATGGTCTCTCGAGATGGTGAAACAAAAACCACTCTGACACCAAAAATATCCTTACAAGAGGCTCCATCAAAGAACATCTTCCAAACACAAGTGGTGAGAGGACAATATTCATGAAAAGTAACTGATTGCTTTCTGATTTTAAGAGGAGGCTTGGGAGCATCAGTGAACTCTAACAAACTAGACCCCAAATTAGTGTCAAGCGCAAATATAGGATGGTTGGTGGGGTCTGCTTCATCGTTAATAATGTAGGCCAACTGAGCTTCCCTGTACAGTCTCCTATTCTCCCCCCAAACACAGGAATGGTAGCATATGTGAGGTCCATATGCAATGTTCCTTCGAGTCTTTTAATCCAATATCTTGACAACAACATGCCGAACTTTGGGGGAACATCAGCTACCACAATGTCCATGACCACACTTTTCATGGGCAACTGAAACAAGGTCACAACCAGATCTTCGATGACCCCAAGGCATTGCACTTTCCTATAATCAAAAGAATACAAGTCATGATAAGACTTTGTGACTTCTAGTCTTAGTTCATCCATGACAGTTTTGGGCATGCGATTATGAGATGCCCCTGAGTCCATCAAACAATTATGCAACACCTTATCATGTATATTTAGGGATGTATAGAAGGGAGGGGATGAATCATCTATGTCTTCTATCATGGGACCTAAGATAATTGTTGGCTTTTCATATTGAAGGTTTACTGATTCTATGGAATAAGATGAAGGCTCGGGCTGCAACAGTTTGGAGAGGGATTTCTTGAAATCTTCGTGCTTGACTAGCTCTGAAAGGGGCACATTGATCCTGTTTTTTTGAATTCCATGCTCAAAGTTGAGAGAGGAGGGGGCTTTAGAATTTCTCTTACTTCCAGGACATGATCTTTGGCTATTGGTNTAAGATAATTGTTGGCTTTTCATATTGAAGGTTTACTGATTCTATGGAATAAGATGAAGGCTCGGGCTGCAACAGTTTGGAGAGGGATTTCTTGAAATCTTTGTGCTTGACTAGCTCTGAAAGGGGCACATTGATCCTGTTTTTTTGAATTCCATGCTCAAAGTTGAGAGAGGAGGGGGCTTTAGAATTTCTCTTACTTCCAGGACATGATCTTTGACTATTGGTGGGGGGGTTTGAATCTTCTTACCTTTGTTGTCGTTTGCTATAACTTTGGCAGGCTTTTATGCCTTGGTAGGTTGATCACGAACATCAGGATTTCCTTCTTTATTTTTGGACCTGAGGTTGTATCTATTTGGGTTGTTGCTGGCCTTGACCCCCTTGCTTAGCTCGTTTAATTGGTTGTCCATGAGAGACTCCTTATATACTAATTGAGTTAAGTGAGGAGAAGAGGATGTGTATTCAAGACAGTGGATTTCTGGATCGAGGTCTTCTTCTTCTCCGCCCTCATCCACGACAAGGTTGTTTTGAAGAGGGGTCTAGACTTTATGATCGTCTCTATCGTTGTTCCTATGTTCCCTTTGCATAATCTGAGGAGCATTGTTATTCAGCCTCTTGAATTTGCCTCTGTTATCAACATTTTGAGGATTTCTGTATGTCTGCTTCCCCTCTACTTCCAATCTTTCCATTCTAGTTGAAGTAATTTTAGTAACTTGTTTACTTCATCCATTTGAGGTGGAGGCTTCAGATCTTCCCCTTGGTATGTCCCTATCAGCCTTGTTCCCGAGTCGGTTTACTGCCAATACATTAGACTCTACTTCCAGGGTTGCATCTTGCATATGAGCTAAGGAAGTAGCTCTTCTCTCTCTTAACAAGAGGCAAAAATCAGGGTCAAAAGCACTAGCATAGGTAATTTTGGCAGAGGCTTCTATAGGATTTTTCTTAGCAGGGATCTTATTGTACATTTTGTTGAATCTTTTGGAGAAGTCAAAGACATATTCTCCCTCTTTTCTCTTTAGTGACCCAAACTCTGTGATATAATACATAAAGTCTTTTTTATCCCCCCATTGTCTCAAGAAAACATCATCCAAAGCCTCAATCCCAACAATGGATGCAGGGGTCAATCCCCTAAACTATTTCCTGACCTCACCATCAAGGCTTTGGACAAAGACTCTCATCCACAAATCTTCATTTTCAATATTTAGATTG
>JASDQU010013871.1:91554-110925 GCA_032191745.1 Picea mariana | reverse complement strand
GTCGAAATCCGATATTCAATTTGTATATTGTGGAAGGTAGGATGCCAACTGTTTCGTATCAGTGTGTCCAATTTTCACTAGTAAGAGCATAACTAATGTATATTAGGAAGTGTTGTAACAAATATTGAAATTTTGGCTTTCGTTAACTTAGGAGAGAAAAAATTTATAGTGTTTAACTACCGAAAGTGTAGATATGAGAAAACGACCATCTGTTTGTCATGCACATCACTGAATGTTCTCTACCTCTCATATTCAGTCAAATAACACCGAAATCAGCCCCAAATTCCACAACACTATAACAATCACAAGCCAACTCATGAAAAATCCAAAGACAGGGTTCACGTGAAAATCAAAGAAATGTACCATATGTTCGAGCGTTGAGTCACAAGGAGAATGAATGGAAGCATTGGCAGTGCAATGACCGCATACATCGAGCATTAAGCCACATGGAGAAAAATCTCACGAGTCCAGGTTTTTTGCTGTTAGGGATTTGCCCGACGTAGATATTTTAATAATTACAGCCCCGATCCCTGAATTCACTAAAGTATTAAAGGATAAGTTGGGTCAAATAATTATTAAGAAAGATTAACGTTAATAAATCTCATCGCAATTTCACGATTCAGGATTTCTCACGTCAAGTATTATCGAAGTCCCGACACTTAAATCCATGAAATGTTAAAGATTAATTGCTAATCGTGATTAATTAAGAAATTAAAGCAAATGATTATTGTCTAATTAATCCCATCACGATTTCGCGATTCGAGATTCCTTGCATGTCATAAATCTTGAGTACATGATACCCGAAGGCCCGAAAGAGTGCAATGTAAAAGCCGAAATCTATTTCGGGGATTTGGTCATCGAGGATTTGGCCGACGTGGATATTTAATAACCACTGCTTCATTTCCCCGAATCTCGAAAACCTGAAATCGGGACTCCAGTCATATGCAAAACTGCTTTAGAAGAACGCAATTTTTTCAGCCGTGGAGAGGTTGTTTTCACGTTCGAATAGTCAATCGACATCTAAGTTGTCCAGTGGTGTCTTCAGAATTTCATTTGGAGCTTGGGAAGGCAGTCAAAAGTCCCCCGCAAGATGAGGTTCGTTTTCAGAAATGTGGCGTTTTTTACTGTGTTGAGTCATCATTTTCAAATGATGATTCTGAGCGACTGGAGGATCATTTTGAGAAATGGTCAGAGGTTTTTGTGTCTAACACATCGAAGATCAAAAGACTCTCTTAGTTTTCGTACAGGTTTCACAGATTGGGAGAATCGAATCCATCTCCGAGCCCTAATTTTCGGATCTCATATTTTCTTATTTTGACACATGTTTGTTAAATGCAGATTTAGGAAAAATGAAAATGGGTCTCAGGGAACTAAAAGAGGTTTTTTCTTAGAATAAACAAATGCACAAAATCCTCTTTCATTTTATACATAGTTGTCGTGATTTGAGAGATACAAAGCCATAACCACAACCCTAGTTTTCAGCAGTTTGGTCCATTTTCTATGGCAGAAAGTTTCAAGAATTGGTTGTAACTGTTGTTATCTTTTAGATTAGAGAGGATTTCGACCTCAATAGATATGGGAGGCATATTTTTAAAATAGGGGAAAGAGACAGGAGTAGGACTCTTGGGCTGTAGCTTTCATTTTTAGTTTAATAAAAGATTGAAGAGGCATGTTTTATCCATATCAGAGATTCTTGTGATGTTGCTTGCAGAGTTTGTCCATTTTCTTAGTTTCAATATCACTCCATCTATATTTTCTTCTCAATTTGTAACTGTTTTGTAATAGAATTCATCCTCTGTTAGATGCTCTGTTGCAGACTGGTTATAGGTTGTTGCTTGCAGAGATCAGGGTTCAGAATTCATCCTTTTTTAGATGCTTTGTCCCAACCATCTCTTTCCACTGATTTATGCTTGGAATTCACTCATCGCTAAGTTCTCGTTGTGTATTAATATGTTTTCTCTTTATTTTGTTGCCATACTTTTATAAATCCTTCTCTTTGTAATCAACTTCTACCTCGCCTCTACTCCATGGATTTCCATTGCCGAAACACTCTTATTACTTGCTTGATCATTTGACTCCATGCCCAATGGACTACTTTCCGGTCCAACCCATCAACCCTAAAAACCTCAAAACTTTTTGTTACCCACAGATCTGCCCATTGTTAAGATTATTGGATATCCTATTGTGACATATATTTGAGAGATCCCCTCTCGGGTTGGAAGGGGCAACTTCTAATCAAAAGTGGTTCGTGGCTATCTCGGAATTTACCTACACACAACCCAAATCAAGTTCTGAGTGATAACTTATTTTTTCATTTAAAATGTGTTAAGGCTTGGCTCTATTACAGCCTAGAACCAACTCTTGCGACAACGTTTTCTGGCGTCGTTGTCGAGGACAGAGGAACGAAGCTATCTTCCTTGGGATATGAAATTTTTTTTAGATCTATTCCTTGATGGTGAACAAGGGATATGCATTCAATTGGTTATGATCATTCACCTGGCGACTCCTTGGTTCGAAGAATATACATTGTTGCACCTCTTTTGTCACCTAAATGAGCAAAACAGAGGTGCTTACAAGATTAGTTGGGTTAGCTAAGAAAGACAACGGTAAAGGAAAGGGTTAGAAAAAGAAACATAAAAGACTAATGCTAATAATTAAACTAAGAAATGAAAGAACAACTAAACTATTGAACATAAGGACATAAGAACAAAAAACCAATAAGACTCATGTCACCAATGGAAAGGATTATATTAGTGAAAAGAAAACACCAAGAAGAAAGAGGACTTTGGGTCCCTTATTCCTCCAAGGGAGGGCTCTTGGACCCCCACAACTAAGCTCTTCTTACAACTTTGAAAGAAATGGTGAAAGAATCCCAAGCTAATCCACTCAAGAGGTGATATGGATTGCCCAAATGTAATGATGCTAGTATGATCTTGATGAGAAAAGAGGATTCCCCAAGAGAATAACAGCAGCATAAACTTGCAAATGAATTCCTTTAAAATGTAGTGCACCCATGGCTTTGTTTTATAGCACCACTTTGAGGTATTGTGTAACTAGCTTATAGTGTGAAAAGGGGTTGCTTAAGGCATTTTTAGGTCTTTGACCTGCCATCCAGTCAGATCCAGTCGAGATTTGGATGTCAAATCAACTTGAAAGTTGAACCAGAAGTGGGTGGGAGGCCGACCAATCTCATAAATGCATCATTCTCAGGTGTGCGCGGCTTTTAGCGACCATTGTCGCGCATCGTGCGCATGTGCGTTTTTCGTGCATTTCTGGATGGCGCATGTGCACGCACGCCCTGTGTAGTCATAGTGCACCTTAATTTTATAACTGGTTGCATAGTTTTGGACCTTTTGGAAATTCTTTTTTGGTAATTTTGGTCCATGGGTGAACTCATAACTGTTTGAAGATGATGGATTCTTGTAACCATTTGCGGATGAAATTTCAGTGATAACAGATGCCCCCTGATGGATGAGGTTAGGAGCATACGTATAGTCAAAATTCATCAATGTTTCTTCTACTGAGAGTGTCGTTGTAAGAGAGAGCGATAGTGAGAGTATCAAGAGTGACCCGTTGGAGGGAGAAGGGAACCTATAGGACCCAACCTTCCATAAGGCGTGTAAAAATAAATTGTGTACAAATGAGGTGGGCATGCCCCATGCTCGTGTCATGTAATTCAAAAATGAATGGTGTTGTATAGTAACTTAAATGGTGTGTTGATGTAGACAACTGCAGCGCCCTCGAGGGCGGTTGTGATAAAGGCAGAGGACAATTCTGAGGAGGAACATGCTCTGAATAGTAGGCAATGACACCTATAAGAAGTATCACAGATTTTGTAGGCATTGATAGCCCAGCCAAGTTCAGAGGTCTTTGGAAAATATAAGAAACAAATGCAAAACTCGCAAAGTAAGACCCACCATAACATGAGAAAGTGTTGAAGTCGAATGTTATGGGGGTCAACGACAGCAGGGAGCAATTATGGTTCTCCCTGTGTTGTCCGAGACCTCTCATTGGAAAGGTAATGAGAGTCAAGATATTTTCGCCCTACTGGAAACTATGTTGATGTCGACAAAAAGGGGGACGTGACTTCAAGAAGCAAAGGGCTTCGTGAGATCTACTAGGTGAGGTTAGGAACTGAGGAGGTACATGGATGAAGTCGAGAGGTAGGAAGACTCAAGACTGCCCTTGGTTCGGGGTATATGCGAAGTATAAGTGGCCGCAACCATTCAACTAGGTCGAGTGTCAGGAGGACAACAAGACGTGGGATAAGTTGTGCCAGAGTTGGGACAAAGTAAACAAACTCAGAGAGCAAAGGTAGGTGGCCTGTGGGATACTCAGAGTATATGGATGATGTCAATATGAGTAGATGATAAGGAGTGCCCCAACCAAGGGCGACATGGGTTGCATTTGCCAAGAAGGTCACCAAAGGTGACGACAAAAGCGATGTGATATGTTGGGAATCATGGTTTAATTACAAAAAAGAATGAAAAAATATGTGGGGATAATAATGCAGATACAAAAACAAGCGCCCCAATGTAAGATGGCTTGGCCTGAGGATGGCACAAGTTGGTGGAAAAAAAAAGTGGAGGGTGGGGGGCCCATAGGCTGGTTTCTATAGTAGGGCAATGTATGGAGGGAAATCTGAGGATGGGCAAACTGATGATGGGTAAATGAGGTTGCAGGAGTGCAGCCAAAATACTCTGTGAGGGAGTGTCCTGGGAGTCCATTAGGAAGGCTAGCAAAATGAGGAGAAGGAGTATGTGGTTGATTCACGACATGATGTAAGACTATCGGGACTCCCATCCCTAAAGGGTTAAAAACAACATGAGTGTCAAAGTGCCAAGGGGTACTATGAATGGGACAACTCATGTGGGGGAGAGTGTTACCGGGTGACAGTACCCAAAGTGTAATGGAGGTGGCGGTACTGTAGAGCTAGATATGGGGACCCTAAAGGCAAATTTCAGAGGGTGTGATTGGAGATGCAATTGAGATTCAGAGGGAATGATTACATGCCATTGTTGATTATATACCTAAAAGGGTTGCGCTGATGTATGATGACCAAGTACCTGCGCACATGAAGACCAAATACCTGATGTGAACAATATCAGAAGAGAATCGAACATACAAGCATTTATTTGATAATTTTGAACATGAGCATGCGTGCCTGGACGTGGTATGGAAAAAATGGCTCCCTAAGGGATAAGGATGAAAAGTGGCCCGGGGACTGTCTGGATGTAGAGGAAGGGGTATTGATCCCGTGGCTAAAGACAGATCGAAAAACGGACACCCGGAGCTCCCGGAATGGGGTCTGGAAGTTTGGAAAAAAGGACTATATATAGTTGTAGGGCCCACATTGCCACCTCATTTGTACCTACTGTCAGAGTGATTGGATGAGAGATATTCAGAGGAGATTTGGAGATTATGGGAGAATGAGGCAGTCGTTTCAGGACCAACGAGATTTAGGTTAGTGGTCTGATCATCCTGCATAGAATTAGGTTTTCTTTTTGTGGGCAGGGCTTGTATGGAGGGCCGTACAGGGAGTTTTTTGGGTGTGGGCCCCCCAGTGCACGGGCGATCCGGAAATATGTTTGCATGGGTGCATGCCTGTTATCCGGCTATCCACGCATGGGTGCACCATAAGGGGGGGGAAAGGCACGCATGGTATGCGTGCATGTTTGCTACACAGTTGCACATGGGTGCACGACTGTGTAATGGATAGGCGCGTTGTGATGTGCGCCTGTGTTCGTGACAGGGGCACATGGAGGCACCGTTGTATGGTGGACAGGCGCGCATTCATGTGTGTCTATGGGATGAACATGTGTGCATGTGTGAGCACCTGTGGGGTGAACAGGTGCGCATGTGTCACCTCTTGCACCTCTTTTGTCACCTAAATGAGCAAAATAGAGGTGCTTACAATCTTAGTTGGGTTAGCTAAGCAAGACAGCAGTAAAGGAAAGGGTTAGAAAAAGAAACATAAAATACTAATGCTAAGAATTAAACTAAGAAATGAAAGAACAACTAAACTATTGAGCATAAGGACATAAGAACAAAAAACCAATAAGACTCATGTCACCAATGGCAAGGATTATATTAGTGAAAAGAAAACACCAAGAAGAAAGAGGACTTTGGGTCCCTTCTTCCTTCAAGGGAGGGCTCTTGGACCCCCACGACTAAGCTCTTCTTACAACTTTGAAAGAAATGGTGAAAGAATCCCAAGCTAATCCACTCAAGAGGTGATATGGATTGCCCAAATGTAATGATGTTAGTATGCTCTTGATGAGAAAAGAGGATTCCCCAAGATAATAGCAGCAGCATAACCTTGCAAATGAATTCCTTGAAAATGTAGTGCACCCATGGCTTTGTTTTATAGCACCACTTTGAGTTATTGTGTAACCATATTATAGTGTGAAAAGGGGTTGTTTAGGACATTTTTAGGTCTTTGACCAGCCACCCAGTCCGATCCAGCCAAGATTTGGATGTCAAATCAACTTGGAAGCTGAACCAAAAGTGGGTGGGAGGCAGACCAATCTCATAAATGTGTCGTTCTTAGGTGTGTGCGGATTTTAGCGACCGCAGTCGCGCATCGCGCGCATGTGCGCTTTTCGTGCATTTCTGGATGGGGCATGTGCATGCGCGTCCTGTGTAGTCATAGCACACCTTAATTTTATAACCGGTTGTATAGTTTTGGACCTTTTGGAAATTCTTTTTTGGTAATTTTAGTCCATGGGTGAACTCATAACTGTTTGAAGATGATGGATTCTTGTAACCATTTGCGAACGAAATTTCAGTGATAACATACATGATTCACTGGTGACTCCACTGGTCTCAAAATGTCGAATTCGTTCATTGCTCAGATTGCTGCAAGGTTTGCTCCTCTATATTTTACAAATGTTTATGGTTTTCAAAACAATGTTCCAAACATTAAAGTTTGTGAATATGTCCTTCCTAAATTTGGAGAATATGCGGACGACAATCCTGCTCAACACTTGTTTGAATTCCACAATCTCATAGATGAATTAAATATACATCATGAAGATGTCCTCATGAAACTGTTTATGTTTTCGTTAGAAAGAGATGCTAGACTCTGATATAAATATTTACCTCATTCCAGTATTCCTTCATTGAAAGATTTTCACATACTTTTTCATCAGCATTGTAAAAGAATCTATTCAGCTGAAATACTTTTTGAAGATTGTTGTAACATAAACTTCATAAGACAAACAGATCAAACACATCTTCTTGAAGAGGAGGAAGGAATATCAGAAATTTCTCAAGTCGATGAAGATAATCAATATGAAGAAGAGTTGGTTGATAAAGAAGTAGGATATGATAGCTCTTGTGATCACATTCAAGAGCAAGATATTCAGCATCATGGTCAACCTGCAGAAGAGAAAGAAAACAATAGTTGTTTGATCCAAAAATTACACAGACCACCTCCTCCTTTAACAGAAGAAGAGATAGATCTGCTCCTGAACAGTCACATTGTAACTCCTGATTACACAGCTCTACTGCATCCACACGGTTTTGAATATCTCGTAGACTCTGTTTTGTTTCATGAAAAAAGGTGGTTGTCATGTTTAACAATCCTGAAGAATGTTTGGTGTTCGAGAATGATTTAGATTTTGATGTAAATGTTGTTGATGATGAGGAAGACAATGATATGTTTTGAAATCTGTTTCAAGATCAGATTGTTGATTTTTCAATGCAGAAACCTTCAGGATTTTATTATGATTTTCCAGTATTTGATAAATATAGTGATGATGAAGAGGATTTTAAAGATTTGTTGTCTAATGAAATTTCATCAAATCCTATTTATCAACTAAGAGATGATTAGAAAAGTATGAATGCTATGGTTGAAAATAGATATGAATCTTTTGTTCAAGAGTCCAATGAAGATCCTTTTAACTTTGATACATCCTCTAAAGATATCATTGTTGGAGAGGGTGATCAGAAATTTTTTCATGATGCATATTTTCAGACTCAGTTTTCATTTGATCATTATCAAGATAGTAATGTAGGAAATGAAGAACATATATCTTCTTCTCTCTTAAAAATTGTCAGTTGTAATAGGCCAACATATCATAGTGGTGAATTCAGATAATAGGGATATGATGAAAGAGAGCAGACAGGTTCAGATCAGCAGTTGATCATGCATGTTTCCCCAACAAATATTGTGCAGTCCACATTTAACATTCAGATCAGTAGAGGCAACAAGCAACAACATTTCAGTTAGTTGGAACAACAACAAAATGAGGTATTTCTATGTGACTTTTATGATCCAGTAGCAGTTTATATGGAGTCAAAATGGGGGACTAGATTTTTTATTTCCGACTTCTTGAAGTCTGAATTTCAAAACTATAAGTACCTTCTCCCAGGCATGTTTTGATATTTGCAGCTAGTCCTGTCATCCGTTTGCTCAAATATGGAAGTATAATTAAGTTTGTTAGTCGAATACTCGCTTGGTTGATTTGGAAGTTTTCCTATAGTTGAACAAAGCAGTGATATCGGTTAGAGTAGGTGATGTATATAAATAAGCTTGACTTTGAGCACTAGAGTACAACAGTGCTTTTTAGTATTTTTCCAGTTTGGTTTGGAATTCAGTATGGTTTTGTTTTAAATCATTACAACTCCATAGCCCAATGAATGCATAAGCGGTTTTTTGTTTCGGAAAGGTACAAGTAAAGCGACAAAGTTCAGAGTTTGATAAGGATGATTTCAGGTCTCCCAATGGATGAAGGCATGTGGTCTATTGTTCTTGGCGCTTTGCAGGAAAGCACCATCCCTAGATGGAGCCTCTGTTGTAAAAAATATTGAAATTTTGGCTTTTGATAACTTAGGAGAGAAAAAATTTGTAGTGTTTAACTACCGAAAGTGTAGATATGAGAAAACGACCATTTGTCTGTCACGTGCATCACTGAATGTTCTCTACCTGTGATATTCAGTCAAATAACGCTGAAATCAGCCCCAAATTCAACAACAGTATAACAGTCACAAGCCAACTCACGAAAAATCCAAAGACAGGGTTCACGTGAAAATCAAAGAAATGTACCATATGTTCGAGCGTTGAGTCACAAGGAGAATGAATGGAAGCATTCCCAGTGCAATGACCACATACACCGAGCATTAAGACACATGGAGAAAAAGTTCACGAGTCTGGGTTTTTTTCCGTTGGGGATTTGGCCGACGTAGATATTTTAATAACTACAGCCCCAATCCCTGAATTCACTAAAGTATTAAAGGATAAGCCAGGTGAAATAAATATTAAGAAAGATTAACGTTAATATATCTCATCGCAATTTTGCGATTTGGGATTTCTCACGTCAAGTATTATCGAATTCTCGACACTTAAATCCACTAAAGGTTAAAGATTAATTGCTAATCGTGATTAATTAAGAAATTAAAGCAAATGGTTATTGTCTAATTAATCCCATCGCGATTCCACGATTCGAGATTCCTTGCATGTCATAACTCTTGAGGACATGACGCCTGAAACCCGAAGGCCGGAAAGAGTGCAATGTAAAAGCTGAAATCTGTTTCAGGGATTTGGTCGACGTGGATATTTTAATAACCACTGCTTCGTTTCCCTGAATCTTGAAAACCCGAAATCAGGACTCCAGTCATATTCAAAACGACTTTAGAAGAACACAATTTTCTCAGTCATGGAGAGGTTTTTTTTCGTGTTCAGATAGTCGATTGACATCTAAAAATACTAAGCTGTCCAGTGGTGTCTTCAGAATTTCATTTAGAGCTTGGGAAGGCATTCAAAAGTCCCCTGCAATATGAGGTTTGTTTTCAGAAATGTGGTGTTTTTCACTGTGTTGAGCCATCATTTTCAAATGATAATTTTGAGTGATTGGAGGATCATTTTGAGAAATGGTTGGAGTTTTTTGTGCCTAACATATCGAGTATCAAAATCCTCTCTCAGTTTTCCTACAGGTGTCACATATAGGGAGAATCGAATCCATCTTCGAGCCCTAATTTTTGGATCTCATATTTTCCTGTTTTGACACATGTTTGTTAAATGCAGATTTGGGGAAAATGAAAATGGGTCTCAGGGAACTGAAAGAGGTTTTTTCTCAGAATAAAGAGATGCACAAAATCCTCTTTCAGTTTATACACAGCTATTGCGATTTGAGAGATAAAGATCCATAACCGCAGCCTTAGTTTTCAGTAGTTTGGCCCATTTTCTATGGCAGGAAGTTTCAAGAATTGGTTGTAACAGTTGTTATCTTTTAGATTAGAAAGGATTTTGACCTCAATAGATATGGGAGGCATATTTGTAAAAGAGGGGAAAGAAACAAGAGTAGGACTCCTGGGTTGTAGCTTTCATTTTCAGTTTAATAAAAGATTGCAGAAGCATGTTTTATCCATATCAGAGATTCTTATGATGTTGCTTGCAGAGTTTGTCCATTTTCTTAGTTTCAATATCACTCCATCTATATTTTCTTCTCAATTTGTAACTGTTTTGTAATACAATTCATCTTCTGTTAGATTCTCTGTTGTAGACTGGTTATAGGTTGTTTCTTGCAGAGATCAAGGTTCAGAATTCATCCTTTGTTAGATGCTTTGTCCCAACCATCTCTTTCCACTGATTTATGCTTGAATTCACTCATCGCTAAGTGCTCCTTGTGTATTAATATGTTTTCTCTTTATTATGTTACCATACTTTTATAAATCCTTCTCTTTGTAATCAGCTTCTACCTCGCCTCTGCTCCATGGATTTCCATTGCCGAAACACTCTTATTACTTGCTTGATCATTTGACTCCATGCCAAATGGACTACTTTTCGGTCCAACCCATCAACCCTAAAAACCTCAAAACTTTTTTTTACCCACAAATTTGCCCATTTTTAAGCTTATTGGATATCCTATTGTGACATATATTCGAGAGATCCCTCTCGGGTTGGAAGGGGCAGCTTCTAATCAAAAGTGGCTTGTGGTTATCTCAAAATTTACCTGCACGCAACCCAAATCAAGTTCTAAGTGATAAATTATTTTTTCATTTAAAATGTGCTAAGTCTTGGCTCTATTATAGACTAGAACCAACTCTTGCGACAACAAGAAGGACAGGAAGTTAGTGGGGATGGAAGGCAATGACAAATACTTTGAAACATTTGTGAATCATGGTAGAGTGAAGCTTGCAAGTTCAATGAGTCCGCAGTGGAATTGTGGATCACAGAAGTTTTGAGTGCACGATGTATATCATGGAACAAGAAGCAACAAAGTTCGAAAGCGCCAACCCGACAACCACATCCATAAAATTGGATAAGTATGGAAAGGAACAATGGTCGGTCAGATTCGTCATGTGAGGATATAGACGGAGATGAAGATATGTCATCCCGCCAATGCTAGAACTCGTGATCATAGAAAGGTGTCTAAGTAAATAACCAGAAAGCTATAATACACGAGAAGAAGAAAAGGAAAAAAGGACTAAGGAGCTCGTGGCGGAATTGTAGATCACAAAAATTATGAGTGCAAGATGTATATCATGGAACAAGCAGCAACAAAGTTTGAAAGTGCCAACCCGACAATCGCGGGCATAAAATTGGCTAAGTATGGAAAGGAACAACGGTCAGTTAGATTCGTCATGTGAGGATATAGACGGAGATGAACATATGTTAGCCCACCAACGTTGGAACCCGCGATCATAGAAAGGCGACTAAGTATATAACTAGAAAGAAATAATATATGGGAAGAAGACAAGGGAAAAAGGACTAAGTATCTCACAGAAGAACATCTACTATTCGTTTAGTAATGCAAATCCTTTCGAACCCCTGGTGAGTTCTCACTAGTAAAAACATAAATTGTAGATCACGGAAGTTCTTTGGGTCCAAGACGTATATGACAAAACATGGGACATAAGTGTTGGATACCACGAACATGGGACATAAGTGTTGGATACCGTAAATCATGGAACAAGAAGCAGCAGAGTTCGAAAGCGCCAACCCGACAACCACGGCCATAAAATTGGCTAAGTATGGAAAGGAACAACGATCTGTCGGATTCATCATGTGAGGATATAGAGGAAGATGAAGATATGTCAGCCCACCAATCTAAGTATGGAAAGGAACAGTGGTCGTTCGGATCCGTCATGTGAGGATATAGATGGATATGAAGATATGTCAGCCCGCCAACGCTAGAACCCGCGATCATAGAAAGGCTTCTAAGTATATAACCAGAAAGAGATAATACATGGGAAGAAGAAAAGGGAAAAAGGCCTGAGTCCACGGTGGAATTGTAGATCACGAAAATTTTGAGTGCAAGATGTATATCACAGAACAAGAACTAGCAGAGTTCAAAATCACCAACCCAAAAAAGTGACTAAGAATTTCACATTTCGTGAACCCATCAACACGAGGATCCAAAATAGTCTGACAAGGTCTCTCCAGAAGACTTGAGGCCCCGACGGTCAAATTGTATCGCTCAGAACATTTTAATGCATAATATATAACACAGAAGAGGGGACGATGTCGGAATCCGGTAGTCAATTTGTATATTGCGGAGGGTTGGATGCCCACTGTTTCATACTAGTGTGTCCAGTTGTCACTAGTAAGAGCATAACTAATGTATATTAGGAAGGACAGGAAGTTAGTGGGGATGGAAGGTAGCGACAGATACTTTGAAACATTTGTGAATCGTGGTAGAGTGAAACTTGCGAGTTCGAGGAGTCTGCGGTGGAATTTTAGATCACGAAATTTTTGAGTGCATGAAGTATATCACAGAACAAGAAGCAACAGAGTTCGAAAGCACCAACCAGGCAACCGCAACCACAAAATTGACTAAGTATGCAAAGGAACAGCGGTTGGTCGGATTTTTCATGTGAGGATATAAATGGAGATGAAGATATGTCATCCCGGCAACACTGGAACCCGCGATCATAGAAAGATGACTAAGTAAATAACCAGAGATTGATAATACATGGGAAGAAGAAAAGGGAAAAAGAACTAAGGAGCCCGTGGTGGAATTGTAGATCACGGAAATTTTGAGTGCAAAATGTATATCACGGAAAAAGAAGCCGCAGAGTTCAAAAACGCCAACGCAACAACCACGGGCATAAAATTGGCTATGGATGGGAAGGAACATCGATCTGTTGGATTTGTCATGTGAGGATATATATGGAGATGAAGATATGTCAGCCCACCAACGCTGGAAGCCGCGATCATAGAAAAGAGACTAAGTATATAAATAGAAATCGATAATACAGGGGAAGAAGACAACAGAAAAAGGTCTAAGTATCTCACAGGAAAACATCTATTGTTCATTTATTAATGAAAATCCTTTCGAACCCCTGGTGATTTCTCACTAGTAAAGGCATAAACTGCATATAACGAAAGTTCTTTGGGTGCAAGATGTATATTGCAAAACAGTGGACATAAGTGTTGGATACCGCAAGCCCCGGACCCGGTGATCAGATAATTGGCTAAGTATTGAAAGGGACCGTGGTTGGTTGGGCTCATGGTGTGAAGATATAGATAAAGAGATGCCAATTTGCGAATCCATGAGGTCGTGATCATATAGATGTGAATAAATATAGAACCACAAAGGGATAATAGAGGGGGGGGGAAGAGAAAAATTAAGAGTTTTTATACATTCATGCGGACAAATTGTATATTGCAGAACTCACGGTGTTGTTTGTAGCTCGTGAAAGATTTGAAACAAAATTTTGAGGACGTCAATCAAGGAACCCGCAATCAAAAAAGTGTGCAAGTATGGAACATAGAAACACTGGCCAAGTTCTGTAGGGATGGTTGGTTCTGGACACTTTTGATTTTGGTGTTGCATATTTGGAAAGAAGTACGAGGATGGGTAGAACAGGAAACAGTGACTAGGAGTTGGAGTTTTCATTAACCCGCCAATGTGAGGATCCAAAATAGGGTGACAAGGTTTCCCCAAAATATGCGAGGCCCTGACGACCAAATTGTATAGCTCAGAACATTTGAATGCATAATGCGTAACACGAAAGAGGGGACGATGTCGGAGTCTGGTAGTCAATTTGTATATGGCGGAGGAGCAGGTGCCAATTCTTTTGTACCAGTGTGTCCAGTTGTCTCTAGTAAGAGAATAGTTAATCTATATTAGGAAGGATGCGAAGTTGGTGGGGATGGATGGAAGTGACAAATACTTTGAAAGAAATTAATGTATATGAGGAACCTGCAGTGGAATTGTAGATCATGGAAGTTTTGATTGCAAGATGTATATCATGGAACAATAAGCAACCGAATTCGTAAGCACCAACCCGAAAATCGCAGCCATAAAATTAGCTAAGTATGGAAAGGAACAACGGTCAGTCGAATTCGTCATGTGAGGATATAGATGGATATGAAGACATGTCAGCCCGCCAACCCTAGAACTGGATATCATAGAAAGGCGACTAAGTAAATATCCAGAAAGCGATAATCCAACCCTAGAACCGGATATCATAGAAAGGTGACTAAGTATATATCTAGAAAGAGATAATGGACAGGAAGAAGAAAAGGAGAGTTCATATGCTCCAACCCAGCAACCGCGGGCATAAAATTGATCAACTATGGAAAGGCATAGCAGTTGGTCGGATTCATCATGTGAGGATATAGATGGAGATGAAGATATGTCAGCCCGTCAACCCTGCAACCCACGATCATAGAAAGGTGAATAAGTATATAACCAGAAAGCGATAATGGACGGGAAGGAGAAAAGGAGAAAAGGGCTAAGTATCTGACAGTAGAAAATCCATTTTTTCGTTTATGAATGCCAATGTTTTCGAACCCCTATTGGGTTCTCACTAGTAAAAGCATAAATTGCAGATCACGAAAGTTCTTTGGCTGCAAGATGTATATGACGGAACATGGGACATAGGTGTTGGATATCACAAACCCGGGACCTGGTAGCCAGATAATTGGCTAAGTATTGGCCAAGAGAAATTTTTGATATTTATTTCAATAGTATTCATACTAATATATATTAATAGATTATTTATGTTTCAAATGCAAATCATCTCCCAATTTGTAGGATGTTGTTCGATTCACAAATTTTGTTGAAACCACGGAAGTTTTGACTGCAAGATGTATATAACGCAACAAGAATCACTAAGTATATAACGCAACAAGAAGCACTAAGTATATAACCAAAAAGCGATAATGGATGGGAAGAAGAAAAGGGGAAAAGGGATGAGTATCTGACAGGCAAAAATCCATTTTTCTGTTTATTAATGTCAATGTTTTCGAAACCCTGTAGGGTTCTCATTAGTAAAAGAATAAATTGTAGATCACAAAAGTTCTTTGGTTGCAAGATGTATATGACAGAACAGGGGACATAGGTTTTGGATACTGTTAACCCGAGACTTGGTGGCCAGATAATTGGCTAGGTATTGGCCAAGAGAAAGTTTTGATTTTTATTTCAATAGTATTCATACTAATATATATTAATAGATTATTTATATTTCAAATGCAAATCATCTCCCAATTTGCAGGATGTTGTTCGGTTCGCAAATTTCGTTTAAACCATGGAAGTTTTGAATGCAAGATGTATATAATGCAACAAGAAGCAACAGAGTTCGAAAGCGCCAACCCAACAACTGCGACCATAAAATTGGCTAAGTATGAAAAGGAATAGCGATCGGTCGGATTCATCATGTGAGGATATAGATGGAGATGAAGATATGTCAGCCCACCAACCTTGGAACCTGCGATCATATAAAGGCGACTAAGTATATAACTAGAAAGTGATAATACACGGGAAGAAGAAAAGGGGAAAAGGACTAAGTATCTCACAGAACAAAATCTACAGTTCCTTTATTAATGCTAATATTTTTGAACCCCTAGTGAGTTATCACTAGTTAAAGCATAAATTGCAGATCACGGAAGTCCTTTGGCTGCAAGAAGTATATGACAGAACATGGGACATAGTTGTTGGATATCGCAAAACCTGGACCCAGTGGCCAGAAGATGAGTTATCACTAGTTAAAGCATAAATTGTAGATCACGAAAGTTCTTTGGCTGCAAGATGTATATGAAAAAACAGGGGACATAGTTGTTGGATACCGCAAACCTGGGACCTGGTGGCCAGATAATCGGCTAAGTTTTGGCTAAGTTTTGGATAAGAGGAAGTTTTTATATTTGTTCCAATAGTACTCATATTAGTATATATGCATAGATATTATCAAATAGAAGAAGTTGCAGTATATGCAAGATATTGAACAGGAACATGACGCCAGCACTTGAGTTGCCTTGTTGTAAGTCATTAATTCATTCTACTTACAAGACCCAAAGAATCAAAGCAGGATGGGTCCTCCAATTTCTTTCTTTAAGTATAGGGTCAGCGCCATATTTATTTTTATTTTTCATTTTTCATGTCCATCTTGTTCCGTGATATACATCTTGCACCCAATACTTCCGCCATATACATTTTGCACCCAACAATTCTGGATTCGCAGTCGGAAGTAGCGGGTTCACATTTATAGTCATATTTATGTATCATGAGTCCAACCGACCGCAACATGAGATTTAGTCATTTATAGAATATTATAACATTGTACAAGATTTATAGTAATTTATATAATGCTATAAAAATGTAAGGAACGAACAGAGTAGCCTTTATTTAAATTGAAGTATTGGGCAACAGAAAAGGAAAACACCATAAAAAAATAAAACTGCAAATATTCTATATTCAAATAAGATGGATTACAAAAATATAGCTGAGATTATTTGCCACAATCATTGGGATTTGGTTTGTTGCCGACCAATAAAAAATATGTACAATAATGAATCTTGTTGACAGTCTTCTTGACGATCAAATCCTTTATTCGTAAAAACAATGAGTTGAATATCAATTTCGGGTCTTGGACTTAATTGGTGATGTCAACTAGATCTATCCCAGTTTATTGAATAGTTTGTCTCTTCTAGATATGGCCTGCTTGTATTGGTTGGTTATTCAACATTCCATTCTTTGTTAAGTATTAATTTCCCTCTGCCGTCAAAAACTTGGGGTTTAAGGTGATTTCTTTGTAATGTTTCTAACCATTGACATCCGAGACAACTTAGAAATGTGATTCAGGCTCAATTCAAAGTTGAGGGATTCGTTTTGTATGACATTAGTTATGGGACATCAAAAAATCAAGTATGTTGTGACTACTATTCTCCCTGTATTCGATCATATGTTTGGTTGAAAATCCTGCCTGAAGATTTGTATGTTGAACTTTATTATTTTGTTACAATAAATTGGTAGGAACGTCTAAGCCAGGTGAAAAATGTTCTTTTGTTGAAGTACATGACTTATTTTGGTAGCACATGTCTGGAAAACGTATCAAATGTTGCAGATCGCATCAGAGTATATCTTCCATCGTAGGGGTGGCAGACATGGAGGCCCACAAAAAGGTCTGGAATGTTCGGAGGTGACGCCAAAAATGTGGAGTCTGTAACTACACCCAGAGGATAACAAACAAACTTTGACAAAGAACATGGATTTATGTCAAGTCTATTACCACACCGAGAAGTAGCTCAACAAACTTTGAAATAGAAACTTTTTTAGTTATAATATGTCATTTTATCGACTCATACAGTTTTTGTTACTCGCTTCTGGGTACATTCACAAATGGAGAAATATTTCGCGTCATTTCCGAACATCATAGACCATTTTGCAAGCCACAGTAAGTGTGACGCCTTTGACAAAGACAAATTCTTGTGTACTCTGCAGAATTCGATACACTTTCCAAATCTGTGTTGTTGGAAGAAACTATATTCTTCAACGAAGGAGTATTTTGCATGTGACCTGAAAATTCATTCCAAATCCCAGTAAGAAAACAAAGAAGATCAACAAACAAATCTCTAGACAGGCTTTTAAACCAACCAAAGCATCGAATACAAGGAGAATACCAACTAGAAGATACTTGTTCTTTTTTTTTCCTTCTGTCTGAGTTTATGTTGGATAACAGAGTTTTTTTTTGGCTCAAAGATCATGTCACATAAAACCCATCTCTCTTCTTTCATTTGGGCCTCAATGGCATATCTAAGTTGTCTTACATGTCCATGACTAGGAACATTAGAACAAACACACCCTAAAGACCAACTCTTTGATGATAGAGAGAAATGGCAATAAGTATTTAAAAGCAACGCTGGAGGATGACAGTATGATCTTCTGTAGATTTTGGGTTAATTCATTTTAATGACATATGATCTCGATAATTTCTCTTATTAATGCTCATCTTTTTGAATATGTACGTTGAATAACGACTAATATCACGTATTAACATTCCCATATCCAAGCAGATTCTCAAATCTGACATCTAACATATGCACAGTATTAAAGAGGGACATGATGTCAAGGCTTTTGTGGGTGACACGTTTGTGGATGACAACGAGGTAGTACAGTATTGCACTATTACTATGATGAAGCCTTTAAGAAACTAAAAGGGCCAATATTTTTTTTTTTTTTCAGATTCAAAATGCAGGCAAAAGAAATTACTAGATCCCGTAATATTCACTTGTTTATTCATTTTAATGGGAGATGTCCTCGAGCTTTCCACTTATTAAAGCCAATATTTTTAAACATGTCTGGTCAATTGTTACTTTTGAAAGCATAATTAATGTCTATTGGGAAGGGTGGAAGGTAGCGGGGATGGAGGGGAGTGACAAATGCTTTTAAAATTTTCTGAACCCGGGAAGGCGTCAACCCACGAAACTTTGAAAACTCGACTAAGTATGGAAAGGCAGGTCAGACAGACAAACTCATTGTACACAAAGTCACAGTTGCAAGTTTGAGGAGTGTGGGGTCGAATTGTAGAGCACGGAAGTTCTGGGTGCAACATGTATACACCGAACATGAGCTACCATAGTTCGATAGCACCTATCCGTGAACCTGTGAACACAGAAACGTGAGAAAGTATAGAACCGGAAATGCATAATAGAGCGGAAGAACAAAAGGTAAAAAATGGGAAAGTTTACAAGAGGAAAAAAAAGGGAGAGAACAACTATGTCGCTCAGATAGCAACACTTACTCTCATAACTATGAAACCATAGCAAGACATAAACCATGGAAAAATCATCGCCAACTATGAAATATAGTTGGAGGCCGACAAACTCTGGTTGAAGCCGTAAGAGATGCAATTTACATCGACTGCAAAATTTTGTATGCTATTTTATCTTAATAGTATTTTATGGGGAGTCAACTGCTAAACAATGTAACAACAGATCCAACTGCAAATGCAACACCCCGACATTGCAAACCTTAGGCAAACAAGAGAAAGAAACAAATAACAACCCAGTTAAGAAGCACCAAAAGGCCCAACTACAGTCGCAGGACCTGAACCCTGCAAATTCGAATCAAACAACAATAAACAACATCCAGTGAACAAAGAAGCAAGCATGAACCAGTCGACCAACAATGTCACAGTTCCAAT